>BMAT01008772.1:235832-246708 GCA_019649035.1 Elysia marginata
CTATTTCTGCCGCTACTGCTGTTACTTTTATTTAATCTTCTGCTCCTACTATAAACTTGATTGCTATTTACTTTTACTGCAACAACTTGTCAAGATGGGTCAATAAAAAATAATGCCCTAAACGTTTTCCTTTATCCACTTAGCACGTTTTAAGACTGAAACCATTCGCGACGCCCCCTTCACCTCGCTTTAGTGGTCAATGAACCAGCAAATACTCGATTTTGTCCATGACTTGTCATGAATAACCTGACTCCCTGTAGAAATTTTGCTCTCTATGTGGGTAACCGGGCTGTAGCTCAGAAAGGAAAGCCTTCAACATAAAAAAAACTTTCTCCCTTTTTAAATTAAGAGTAATTACTCAAATAGAGATAGATGAGGCAAAGATTTTTAAAAAAAATTTAACGTTAAACCGTGGTAGATATCACCGCTTTGTAAAATCATCCTTTATAGATAGAAAAGTTTAATAAAGTGAATCCTTGTATCACCATGGAGGAGAAATACGTTGCCAAAGCGAATTTTTACGTTCTTGAAGGACTTTAAACAGCGTCGTTTTCCATCACGGGGAAATGTAGTTCATCTTAAAAAAATTAACTTAACTAGTTTTACTTAACTGTTCAGTTTTGACAAGACAGGTTTCACAACATTGTCATAAAAAATATCAAGTACTGGAAAGAAACAAAAAAGATCTCAGATCGGAGACAAATAAGACTTTGAGAGAAGGTAGCAACTCTGCAAAGCCGCACTGCTACATTTCCCCAGTCCCCAGCTACAGGCAATTCTTGAATATGTGATATGCGCCTACACACCCTGCATATGGGTTAAAACTGGCCTTCAAATGTACTGGTCTGCTGAGGCATTAGTAGCGCCTCTCTGTGGCGAACCAGTTACGCAGAGTAATGAAACCAAATTTCCCGAAAGGGATTAATATAATGTATAGAACAAAAAAAATAAAGGCTACTCCATATAACAACGAAACCTTTACAACTGTCAAATAAAATGCGCGAAGACTACAGTCCCGTCATTGCGCTAACACGAACTGGCTTGACCCCTACAGCAGCGTTCAGCAAACTTCTAAACCGATGGACCCAAGGATAATGTAAGATAACATCACTAAGTCTTATCCCTATTAAGATAGTTTCTTTTAAATTTTAGATTGTTGAAGTCATTTAAGTCGTGGACAAGCAAATGAAACTAAGGTTTCTGCACAATGTCGAGCTATAATCTACTCAAAATACTGTCACTAATACGGTACCCATCGCTAACCCAAACCTGCCTGTCACACACATAGCGCCCAAAATGGAGCTCATAAAGCTACATTATGACTCGCATGTAAGAAGACTCCATAGGGGTGCATTATTCAACTTGAAAAAATATCGAAGAACAGGAAACATGCACTGCTCACAATGTTGAAACAACCTTTTTGTCTCTGATCGAAATAGGGATTATAAACAATGCCAATAATGCCACCTAATATTAAAATAAAGCAGCAAATGTAATAATTACCGTGTCACCGTTCTCTACATAGCGTCTGTGTGGCTCCAGCATGCCCTGAAACTTAAGACTTTCATTGTGATTTTTAGAGTTGGCCGGTCAACCACAGAAATGATCTGCAAGCTCCGAATAAAATGCAAAGACCAGAAGACGCCTCTGTGCATCGTCTTCACAAGCTGTATCAAAGATTTTAATCTGGCCAGTACGGTGTATATGGGCTATTCAGACTGTTGCATAAAATAGACTAGCTCCTTCAACAGACAAATACCTATTTGTTATTGTCATCCTATTTTAGAAGAACATACACTCGTTACACTGTACATTTTGTACAAAACCACATGATCTTAGTCCATTTTGCTGACAACACAGCCTTGACATTTCAGACAAAGGATGGACTGGCAGTTGGCTTCATAATTATGGTGCTTCACTGCCATTTAGGTATGCAGAGAGCAGAGTAGACTAGAAATTAGTCTCTCTATCAAAGGAGTGTCAGGACAGAAAGGCAAAATCAATCGCAACAGCGGCGTCAAACATAATAACAGGAATTTTTTCATCTAGATTAGGTCTCTAAAATCACCCCAAGACGATAGGATAACATCTAATGCTCTATGATAAACCGCTATCTTTCGTAACCGGATGCCTACAAAGCAAGTAGTTACTGTGGTATGAATGGCCCAATTTATTAAAACTTCCACACAGGTAAACTATTGCTCTGTGTAAGGTCAAACAAGGTCTTAAAGGCCTAACGAAGAAAGCATATTTCCGACCATAAGTAGACACATAAATCACATTTATACTTATCGTTTGTTTGTTTGTTTTGTATATTGCTTTTATCTGAGTGTTGGTATGCAACCACACACAGAGTGGTTTCTTTTAGTGCCGTTTTAATCTTTTTGTGAGGTTAGAAAGTGATTCAGAGAGGTTTATTAAAGACTTTCGCCATGCAACTTCTTTTGAACTCAAGAAGTGGCTAAATGGTTAAAATGCCGTAATATTTAATGTTTGTAGTGCGAATGCCAAGAGTTCCAAAGGAACTCAAGTGAGTCATATCTGGTACGATCTTTTTCGAAGGATTTTATTTTAATAAGCTTATTTCAACCCTTTCATTAATAAATGCTTATTCACATTGTAATGATACCTGCTTATGACAGGCCGAAACAAAGGTCGTCTTTATACAGAAATAGCTAACTTCAAATTCCACGTACGGCTATGAAAAACATTTGGTAAAGAACAATTTGGAGTGAATTCACTGATCGCATCTTTCGCGATATCAGCGATCTTGTTATAAATATTGAATTGATCATTTTGTAAAATGCGAAAAAATGTATTAAATTTTGCCCTTCTCATATCTTTAAATACCGGTCTTATTTAAAATTAAATAGGACTTTCTCGTGGGTCGATGACTAATATTTAAAAAAAGCGAAACTTTCTATAGAGACATTTACATTTGACCTGAGATGTCGCAATTTCTGTTATTATTAAAAGGCGTTAAAACTTCATAAAGATGCGTTCCTCTTTGCATCAAGATATTAAATTGGTTGAATTACTGACAGCCTTTGAAAGCGTATTAGAATTTTAGACAATGATAACATTTTATGAAAAACAAGTCTGAAACATCGTTTTAATTTTTTTTTCAAAATCTACAATCGACTGTCCTCGACACAGGTTTACTAGACTGGTAACTATCGTTAATGTAAGTTTGATTCGTGCAAACAAACAAAACAAGTATTTTTTTCCTGCATTATTTTAAAATTATACTTTCAAAGCCAGAGCAAAAACCAGTTTTCGTACATTGGGATTCAATTTAAAGAGTGACATACGCTCGTACCCGGGCAAAATAGGCTGAAGTTTGTGGTTCCTCAAGTTCGATAGCGAAGTCGAGAAAACAGATAGAAAATAGTCATTGAATCAAAACCCTTTAATTTGCTTCCGATCGATAAGAGCCAAATAGCCGAGCCTCTAATTTCCTTTGCTAGTATTTCGACAACTGAAATTGTAGATCATTCATATAGAGCCAAACCATCAATAAATTATCCAATAGTAAAAATGCCGGCTCGCTGTGATGGTTTCAAAAGCTAATTGCCCGGCTCTTAGTCATTTTTTTTTGCGAGTCGTAAAATCTGTTTGGTCAACACATAATTTTGCCTGTTTTTTCCTCGTATATTTAGAGGAAATTGACTTCCTTTATTCACTTTATTGCTTCATCATCAGTTGTGAATTATAGCTTTGTAAATTACAGCCACACTAAGTATCATCTTAAAGTACTTTCATTGAAAACGTTTTATATACATTGCACATACTCTTCAGCGGAGATAGAGATAGAAAGAGGGAGTGAAAGACAGCAAGACAGATAAAGGGAGAGAGATAAAAAGAGAGAGGTAAAGAGAGAGAGCGAGCGAGCGAGTGAGAGAGATAAAGAAAGTAAGACAGAGAGAGAGAGAGAGAGAGAGAGAGAGAGAGAGAGAGATGGGGAGAGAGACAAAAGGGCGTCGGGAAAGGAAGACACAGAGAGAGAAAGTTGAAGAGAGAAGTAAAATGTGAATGAAATTATAAGAAGACTCCTTGCTCTCTTTCGCTCTTGAAACGCTAGAAAAATTTAATCTAGGGCAGTATTGGTTGAACGAACGCAATTTCCAGTACGTAACAAACCTTGTTTTGTTCCAACTAGATCACTGATCCAGCCAACCCAACTAAGCCGCAGTACCCGAAAATATAATGTTAAAACTATTCTTTGAAATAAGAAGACAGGAGAAAGAAAAGGTTAGAAGTACAGAAAGCTTGGGGTTTTTCGTTATAGTCAATGACTTTTTTAAGTCGGCAAAAACATAAAACAAAATGAACAAACAAGCAAGGAAAAAAATGAGAAAAAAACAAGACAAACCTATAACCAAACTATAGCACCGCCATTCAGAACTTCAAAAAACCAAGCTTAATTTTCTGTTTCTTTGTTCGACCTTCTACCTAAATGTCCTTTAGATCCTATCTCGTTCTACTATTAATTCGTTTTTTTCCGGAGGTGTGTGTGTGTGTGTGGGGGGGTCTTTTCTTTTTCCACGGCTAAGTCCTTATTCTCTTTTTTACCCTATTTTAGTCTTTACTGTTTGTCTTGCTGGTTAAACTTCTTTGTGTTTGAATGTCTGCCGCTCTATTATCGACTCCTCTCCTTTTTTGGACTCGAATATCTTCTCTTCTTCATTCTCCTTCTATTTCTATGTATGGCTTTTTCTCTATTTCTCTCTCTGTCTCTCTCTATATAAATTTTTCTCTAACCCATGCTGTGGCATCTTGGCTCAAAGTTGCAAGAAGAAAAAAAATCAACTTCGATTTTGTACTGAGTCAAATCGCTGGTATCCATTACAAGTTTTTAAAATTTTTTATCAATTTTTATCTGGTTACATTAGATGTTCAGGCACACTGCCTTTACATAAAGGACGTGATTTAATTTACGTTTTTGTTAAATTCATGCAAGCCCACCTCATATATGAGCTTTCTAGAAAAAAAAGGAGGCTTTTATAGAATTTTCTAAGGCTCGTATCTAATTTATTTTTTTAAACATGGAGCTGGCCCAAAACCGTCGGCTGCTTCGTTTTGTCGAAGACTTTGGTGACAATATTTCACAGAGAATGAGCAACTTAATCAGCAAGTTCCATGTTTATTTCATGTCTAATTCTCCATAGTATTATAGTAGCAAAATTATTTTTTACAAACAGCTTCACAATCAGATAGAATTTGGTATACAATAGAACCTTTGAAGTAATTTGTTATTAGCATATCGATCACGCCAGCTTTTGCATAAGCTGACAAAACCTGATCACAGTTCATATTTTTCTCTATAGATAACGTTTATTGGGGTTCACTTTTAATGGCATCGGCTCTAATTATAAATGGATATCATCACTGGATAAAATAGTCTGTATGGAATTCCAGGAAAACCACCAGCGTTAGCTCCTTGGAAAATGTTCTTTTTTCATTTTCACTGCTGCTAGGTTTTCTCTACATAGCGCTTTTAATTTGAAGACTTATCTTAAAAAGTTCAAACCTTATGTCAGCATTTTAAACCAATCATAGGTTAGACTGTATAAAAAGTGTTCACCCTGAATGTCTGTACTGCTAGAATAAAATATTTTCGACTCGCACGTTTTCCTATACATGAACATATTTCTTAAAATAAACTGGGCATGTTGCTCAAAAAGAGTCAGAACAAACTTTATTTTAGATCACGAATTAAATAAGATATTTAATAAACTGGGCATATTGCTCAAAAAAAAGTCAGAACAAACTTCATTTTAGATCACGAAAAATAAAATAAGATCACCAATTCGATGCAGGTATCGTTTCACGTATGACCGTCAGTATAAAGTACATTGCAAATTATTATTAACAAAAATTTAGAGGACGGAAAAAAATTAGATGCTACTGTTACCCAGTCGGCAAATAACAACTTAGCGGGTTTCAAAGAGACTAAAAGTACAAAAACAAGAGAGAAAGAAAAGAATACATTAGGACGGAGACTAACAATAACAGAAATAAAAGGGGGTATAATCTAACTAGAATACTTAGAGTGTCATGGAATGTATTGTTAAATAGAAATGGACAAGAAAGTCTTTAAGAGTGTTTGTCACCCGAGTGTCTGAGGCAAGAAGAAACAATGTGACCTGGCGGCAGGACGGCAAAAAGCAGTCAGTACAGCATTGGTCATGGCGCTTTGGGCAGTCAAAGTGTGGATTTGACCATGATGAAAGAGTTTCAAGTTTGCGCAATTTTTAACGACTCGAATATATCAAGAGATTGTAGCACACAGGCTGCACGGCAATGTCACACACCCTACAACTATACACAAATTTATAGCATGAAGAAAAATATCGAATAGGTTAAAAAGATGAGGTTTTTTTCTGCACTGATCCCCCAAATAATGCTACTGCAAATCTGGCGTTATTGGACAAGAGGACACAAATTTTCGCTCGCTATTACTAAAAAGAAAGTAGAAAGTATTTCATGAGCTTAAACATATTACCATTGCCTTCATCTCGGCATGGTTTTTTTTTCTAACAGACACAACATATATCACACAAGCTCAATTCGTACAAACACAAATATGTAATCAATTCAGATTTTAACACTTTGCTGCTTTCAATTAGCTGGCCAACTAGAGGCTCTGCATCATACAAAACTAAATAGGAGAGACATAATATGTCATGATCTAGTGAAACACCGGTTGAAGTCTTCTGTGTCTCTCGGTGTATGGGTTTAAGTTGTAAAGTGAATTTTTGACTTGTGGTTTTTAGAAGTTTATGAACCAAACTATTATTCATCTAATAATTTCTTGTGACGGTGTGGTAAAATAAAATTATTGTAGCTAAAAATACATGTATATTATTTTATAGCAATATTAAACATAGGCTTATTGTAGATATATTCTTCTAGAGACCAGCACCTTGACAGATTTGTGTAAGCTGAATGAATTGAAAAAAAATCCGTTCTGTACTCTGAGAAACGTTGCAGAGGTAGGCGAGAAACCTATCTTACAGTAGGGCTATTTAGGCTCAGAGAAGCTCTTAAAGGTGGTTTGTGGGCCACATAAGGGCACAGAATTTGTGCATCTGTAAAAACTCAGAGAAAAACATCAAAGAGGGCGAGAAGGAAAAAACACGAGCTCTAATGCATAGAACTAGTTAACGATCATTTTATTTCTATTGCAATTTGGGAGAGCTAAGCTTGCAATGTTAAGGAAAAGAAATTCAAATTAATAATTATGTCTATAATTTTTTTATTTAAAAATTTCAAATGATTTAAGTATACCGATCAACCCTAAAGTACTAAGCAGCGCATCGATCATCAATTTAGCACCGCTGTTTATATAATTGGTCCTTTATTGATTTCTTTCATCGATACGAGAAAATGTGAAAATTTTAAAAATATTTCTAAAATGTGACCCATCCATTCGTTCTTTTCCCTTGTAACCTAGTAAGGTCATGTTATTATGAACAAAGTTGGGTTACACGCGCACATAATAATATTGATTGCCTCATCTTTTTCCTAACACTCAGTAACATAGTGCTGGATGAATATTTTTTACCTTCGATTTCTTGTGCTCTGAAAAGAAAAAAAAAGATTGCGAATCACAACTAAATTGCATTTAGAAATAACAAGAAGCTGAGGTTCGATTTTTTTCTTCCAACTTAAAGAACTAAAATAATATTTGAAAATTCCAAGCAGACGTAAAATCTTATTAACAGTCGGATCTCAAGTTACGGTTCTTTTGGCATCTTTTTTCATTAAAGACACAAACAATATTTTGAAAGAAAATTTTTTTTTAAACAAACGTGTTAAAAGAGAAGGCGATGAGAATGATCCTGACCTAATATATGTATTCCTGCGGAATTGTGTATGAAGGTGGTCTCTCTCTCTCTCTCTCTCTCTCTCTCTCTCTTTCTCTTTCACACACACACGCGCACAAATGCACACTTTGGTGCCGATTGCAAAATGCGTTATTTCTTGATTTTTTTTTCTGGTACGTAGTTTATTCTTGAAATAAAAAAAAAACCAAAAGCTTTAATGATCTCTCATTATTTTGTGTTCACAGCTAAACCATGATGGTGAGTTTAGTCTGCGCGGTGGAAGTGACTGGTTTCCTTCTGTCTCTGATAGGGACCACGGAAACAAGCCGCATGGAACAGAAACGTATGTGTTGACAGTAAATAGCATCAGTTATAAAATGTCTGTTTTGATGATTAAATAAGATGTTAGCATTTCTAAAGCAAATACATTACAGCTCTATTTATACCTTACAAAACTTTTATTTCAAGAGTTTCATGGCCAAATTAGACCAGCCATATAAAAATTAAGCAAAATGTGCACTTCTCTATTTACCATGTAATCAACAAGTAACAATAAAGATTTTATGGCGATACCGATAACTATGTGCATTTTTTCAACAACAAAAAAGTACCTTTAACATTGATATAAATAAAAAATTTACAATAAGGTAGAAGGATGTTTAGTAAAACCCGTATTTCATTTTTCTCCAGTTCCACTAATCTTTGTCCCATTTCTATCCCACTCCTTACCTTTTTGTAAATAGACCCCCACTACAAATGCACCTAGATTCTTTTTTTAAAGTCCAGTACTTAAATTGAGAAATCAAGTTATTTTTCATCATGTATAAGGCTCTCATTATGAATCTCATCTGGGAAACCCTTTAAGTGATACGGGATATTTTTTTACAGATCATCATAAACAATACTTAAAAAGGAAATAAGGCGTTCAAAACGTTTGAAATAACACGAAAATGACGTGAGCACGATTAACAAACCAAGTCCATTTTTATCTCTCTTCCTCTCTCACTTTTCACTCGTTCTCTTACCCTCTCTTTCTCTCACTCTCCTCCCCCCTCTCTCTCTCCTTTTCTCTCTCCCCACACTTCCGACAGAGCTCCAACTAAGTTGAAGAGTCGCGTGTTAAAAAAAAAACTGATGAAAGATTGAGTTCTAATTTGAAGTTTACTATATCACTGAATAGCTTTGTGGAGATTATTTGTAGATTACTTTCTTGAAAAGTGGAAGACTTTTGGGAAAAGTAGAATATCTATCAACTGAACCAAACCAATCAAGATATACTCTATACGGCGCTTGCAAACATAAAGTAAAAGACAGGACTCGAAAAATATAATCTTAGAAAAAACCTTTGACTAGACATCAGTAAGATGAACCAAAGTTGATTTGCACCCTGTGTTCGCTGTTCCTAAGAGTTTTTACTAGAGAAAGTGCAAACGTTACTTGCTGATTAGGACGACAGGATGAAAAGATGCCAGCCTGCCCTCTTTGTAGACTGGGGACTTTGAAAGCAAACAGCGTATGAATGAACCTCTCGCAGTTGTTTGTTCACCTTTTGCACAGTTTTTTGTTAGTGCTGAACAACACAGAAATCTTGAGACCGCGAAGCAAATTCCAAGTTTGAAAATTTGATGAACTCTACTTTGAAGTGTTATCAAACCAACAAAAAAGTGAAAACAAAAAAAAGAAAAATAATCAGTAACAAATTTTTGCCAAGAAAAAGTATTCCTATTCCTTTCACGATCACATATGGCATAGACAAACACATACGACATCCTTGTTTACATTGTTAGGTCTCCTAAGCAAAAAAATAAATCTATACTAAAAGGAACTAGGGGAAACATAAAAAAAACAACCCGATAAAACCTTGACTGGACTTTTTGACTCAATTACTGAAGAATGGTAGATCACAATAGTAATACATATGAGATTTGTCTTGTTTGCTGAGTTTGATTTTTAGTTTATTATTTTAAATATCTGAACACACCGACGCGCCTTCTAGACAATTATTCTATTCTATATTTGCCGAGGCTTTAACTGCACTTTCAATGAAAAGGGGTTACCAAAATGGAAATGCGGCACATTTGAAAAATTAAACCAAAACATAAGCAGTGGAGGGCCCGATATGTTTATTTTTCATAATTATCTCAAACCTATTGAAAATTGTTACCATGGACAAAAACGTAATTTACAAGTTTCCTAAAAAGCAAATCTAAATATCAATACTTGGTTCTTAACGCCTGATATATCTGCAAGACGAAATCTACAGAGTCCATCATTATTTTCTAGCCATAATTTTTTTACCAATAACTCTATAATGGAATGACAAATTCCAATAGAATTCGGTATTCCTACAAGAGAGGAAAAAAATAATACTTAGGCACTGCCATTCTTTTTACCGCTTCCCAGATGACTGCGTCACGTACCGTTCAAAACTGACGTCTATCCCCGATCTAACACACAACATTGTTTACCAAACAGCCCAACAGGAGGGCCACGTCATTAACAATGTCAAGAGCACTTCATTTGAGAGAAATTACTACTGGTGTGAGTTGGACGTCAGTCAAAAAGGAGGTACCTTTAAAAAGTAAGTTCAGATTATGAGTTAAAAATGTTCATTATTCTAACATCGATAACTTGCCTAGTGGTTATTGGCTTTGAGTGTTATTGTTAAAAACTTAAGTGTTGAAATTCATTCTAGGTGCTGATAGGTTTCTCTGCTCTCCGGGTTGCACTGTTTGAACAAAATAATTATGACTCGGAGAAGAGTGGCGGTGAAGGCACAACAATTTCAATTGATCTTGCATTTCATCTCTTTCCAGTTATCTTAATCAGCAACCCTACAATGTTTTTGTAAGCACATTAGAACACTGCTTTTGCCGCTACCAACGCCATAGCAACTATCACTCCTACTACTACTACTACTACTACTACTACTACTACTACTACTACTACTACTACTACTATTACTACTACTACTACTACTATTACTACTACCAGCACCACTACTACTATTACTACTACCAGCACCACTACTACTACTACTACTACTA
>BMAT01008772.1:295212-312621 GCA_019649035.1 Elysia marginata
AGTGGGTGGGCAGTAGGAATAAAACGATACTCCAAGTGCAGCACTTGCAAGGCAAGATTTGTCAAAGAACTTAAAACGTTTGATTTGAGGTAGTTGGTTTTTTTTTTGTTTTTTGTTTTTTCCTCTCAAAGAACAATGATCAACATCAGCCAAAGGCTTGGCTTGTGTATTTCAAAAATAATTTTATTGATGAAGTTTTTGCTAGAGTAAGTCAAGTTACTGCAACAATTTTAATTTTTATGTACTTTTCGCAACAAAACTTCTTCAGTCTATTTTGTGTTTTAGTATTCAAACATCAGCGTGCTGTTGGTTTTTTCATGGCCTTGTCTCTAGCCAACTTTTTCTGTGCCAAGGAGAGTTAAAAAAATACTTTTTAGAAACATACTTCTCATCAAATTTAAAAATTGAACTCCGCGTTGTGCTCGATATACTGGTACATTGGATTTCTTACGAATTGACAATCATAGAGATAGCTATCAATATCATGTTACGCAAGAAGGGTATGGCGCGATCCGCTTGTATGTGTGTGGGTGTTTAAAAGATGTATGCAGGATAACTATTCTCATACCTGATATTTGTTTAAGGAGCATTATACAGGAGAACTTTGAACATCATATTTTTTTTTGTATTTTATGTGTGAGCAAATCAGAAGCCACCTGTTTTCCACTTCGATCACAGTCATCTAAAATTGTTGAAAACAGGTGGCAAGCTAAAACATGTCGGCACGAAGGAGAAGCAAAGACGCGGTTCTGTCATTCATTTCCTCAATAAATTATAGGTGCCAAAGTAATTCTTAGAGGTAGGAATTCAAGAACTGATTTTTAAGCTTTAGAACAAAAAAAATGATTTTTATTGTAAGAAAGATACTTTTTCACTGACGCAGGCGAAATTATTGGGGTTTTTTCACATGGAGCTACAATCTTGCATACTTTTTGACAATGGAACTTGAAAACCTTCGAGTGGTCTAGATATATTCAAAGTCTGGAACGAATAGAGCCTGATAGAACATCAAGTAATCAATTTGGACTAAAGTCTACATGTCCATGAAATCATCGGGCTGCTTCTATGCGTATTAGAAGAAAACAAACAATCTCATGAGTGTTTACCGTATTCACACCTGCATAGATTTACAATTGTCACCAACAGAAACGATACAGAGTTAAAGATAATTATTCATTGCATGCAAAAAATTTAAAAGCTTCTTCGTGTCGTTCATTACAGTACTTGGCCCCAATCAAAGCCTAGTAAGCCTGATTCACAGACATTTGAAGTCTTCCTGATGTCTAGATAGCAGCAGACGGAACATCAAAACCTGGTGATTCTGATACACAGACATTTGAAGTCTTTCTGATGTCTGTACATAGCCGCACAGACGTTTGAAGGAGGACTCACAGGCGTTAAAGTTGTGTCATAGCGTGTTGGTACATGTATTCAACTTATTGATGAACAAAGTATGTACCTGGCCTCAATCAGAACATCAAAACCTGGTGAAATAGATAGACATTCATTTAAAAGTTTCATGGTTCGACAAAGCGTGTATACGTGCCTTCTCGCATACATCTAACAATTTCGCCATCTTTATACTATGAAATAATACTCAAATTTCAAATTTTCGAAATATTTTGTTAACCTGATATTATATAGGCCTAACGCAATTTGCCCTTAAGTTCTGGTAGCGCTTGTATAATTTGCAGGGCGGTTTTTCACTGATAACTTGCGGAATGTTCACTCTGTTTCTATTTTAGAACTGTTTTGAAGACTGATGCTAACAATTTTCTTAATGTTAGCACGCCTTTCCATCTAATTTACTTATTTGGCATATATTTCTCCATATTTCTTTTTTATTTCACACTCTCTCCCTCCCCCTCCCCCATCCAATCTCTCTCTCTTTCTGCTTCTCTTTTTTCTCTCTGCCTCTCATATTGCTTTCAGCCTTACCTTTCTTGTCCTGCCAAAAATCTCTTTTCCTCCCGCTGTGCATTTTCTCCTAACAAGCCTTGACAGAGACCTGTACGATGGGGAAAGCCCGATAACATTACGGTGCCTGATCAGATCAGTGACGAGCTTTCACAGTTGCCTGGGGGCGCTGACTGGGGCAAGCTGTCAATGGCCCTGCTGATCTATTCCAGTAACAGGCGGTTCTAGCTCATTATAATTGGTAGGCGAGCCTCTTCAAGGCGTCCCGTAATTATGAACAGCCAAACGGAGTTTAGGTAAAAAGAACCATATTATAGGAGGAGAAAGAAGAAGAAGAAGAAGAAGAAGAAGAAGAAGAAGAAGAAGAAGAAGAAGAAGAAGAAGAAAAAGAAGAAGAAGAAGAAGAAGAAGAAGAAGAAGAAGAAGAAGAAGAAGAAGAAGAAGAAGAAGAAGAAGAAGACCGGAAAGTAACAACAACTCTTGTAACATCTTTAGTATTATCCAGACTGGATTATTGTAACTCACTGCTTGCAGGGCTTCCAAAAGATCTTATACAAAGGCTTCAGGTTGTCCAACATAGCGCAGCCAGATTAATATCACGAAGCAAAAAGAGAGAACAAGTCACACCAATCTTATGTGGTTTGCATTGGCTTCCTATTGAGTACCGTATAATGTTTAAGATATGCCTAATCTGTTATAAATGCCTTAACAGCCAAGCGCCCGTGTATCTGTCTGAATCACTCTATAGATACACCCCAAATAGACCATTAAGATCGGCTGCAGATAACACGAAACTAGTAAAAACTGCAAGTAATTACAAGTTTTATGGTCAACGCTCGTTTTTCTGCTTTGGTCCAACTGTCTGGAACTCACTCCCTTTAACCATCAGGGAAGCTAAATCAATAGAACTGTTTAAGAAACAGTTAAAACACTATCTTTTTCTGCAAGCATATTTCTAGGTATACATTTTAAACCTGTAACTCCTTTTGATTTGTCACGTTAGATAAATTTAAATGTACTTATGTTGTCGTGAATATCATTGTATTTATTAGCATTTGTGAACCGCATAGAGCAAACCCAATTGTTATGGATATGCGGTATATAAATTCAATATATTATTATTATTATTATTAAGAAGAAGAAGAAGGAGGAGGAGGAGGAGGAGGAAGAGGACTCACACGCTTGAAAGTTGTGTCATAGCGTGTTGAGACTCAGATTCAATCCATTTGTGGAACAAAATCGCGTAAGCATTTACTTACAAGGATTTGACAGGTTTTTACGAATTTCGCACTAGCTTTTGTTAAATAAAGGTTAAAGTTCACGGGAGGCTTTCTTGTTTCCTTAAACCGATATTCTGTACTCTACGAGAAGATACAACCTAGAATTAAAGTGATTTTGTATGTGGTTGTTTCAAACCTGTTTAAAACCCTCACTCCACCCTTTTCTTAAAGTCATTTGTACTGGTAGAGTTACCCTGTGGTTTTAAATTCTCATATTAATATCTAGGTCTGAATTTCATTCTGTCTTCGTCTCTCTCCTTTTTTTCTTTCTATCTCTTACTTGCTCTCTTTCTCTCTTACTTTCTCTCTTATCTTTTTTCTTATTTCTCTCTCTCTCTCGCACTTTTTTTCCTTTTATCCTTTACATTTTAACTATCGCCACTTACACTGCAAAATAGAAAAGTTATAGAAATGAAAAAAGACAAAGCCTAAGAGATAACGAAAGTAATTCTGATTCGACCGTGTCTTTATCTTTCTCCGTAATCTTTTATTTGTCTCTTTCTCTCAAATCGTGACCCAGATTGATGGCATTTGCAGTCCAAACAAATTCCTTGAAGACCTTCAGCCTTCCCTCTTCTGCCAAGAACTTCGTTTGCTGGCAATTGGCTGAGCTCAAATTTCCTACTTAGACAAATCGAGTGCTCGCAGAACAGGGCCGTGCTTTCTTCTTTTACTTGCTCCCTTCGATCGCAACCCCATGGGTATTCGATGGTCTACGCGCACTAAAGGAAAGGATTGAGAGGAAGTGAGGAGAGGATCGAAAGCGGGGGAGGGATGGTGACACTCTTTTCTCCCCTTTTTACTTTTTGCTCTTCTGGATTCCAAGACAAAATCTCCCCTTTTTTAACGCTTTCAGTGATTTACAACTTGATTGATATGTCTGGATTCTCTATTCAGCACATGTTTTACCACAGAGGATTTTTCCGAACACGACAAATAACACGTTAGAACTTGCTATCACCAGACCACTGAAAGAGTATACGTTCAGGCTGAGTCTGATGCAAGTGTTATCCTGAAATGATATGTCAATGGATGAGTGGAAGCTACTGAGTTGATGATAAGGTTGAAAAATGGTCACATTGATAAAGCTGATTTTAATGTTAAGTCTAAAGGATATAGATGAATCAGATGGTGATGATATGAAACCTATATTTATGATATACTAGTCCCCAGAGAAAATATAAAAAGGTGGAACGCTTTCCTTTTTCTTGCACATAATAGTGGTTTAATAAAATAAACCGTTCGTCTTGAACATATCTTTATTTATAGAGTTGAGCGTAGTTAAAATCTGAAATTACATAACATTTCAAAAATTTACTTGTCAATGCACTTGAATGTTACTTTTCCCACTTGTAATGTGCATGCTAGGTTCTTATTCTTTAATATTTAATGTATAACTTTAGGTGTGATATTGTCCCTTCTGGGACAGGGCAAAAATACCCTTCCATTATGAGTCTTAAAATAAGTCCCATGCCACTTTGACCACTAGTACTGTATTGCTAGCCCACATGGTAATCTGGAAACTAAATGTTAGATGTATCCCATAGCAAGTGATTGGTGCAAGGCAGATAAAGACAGCCTCAGCAGTATCCTCGTCAAGACAACCTTGTCATCTTATGCGCCTGTTTCTATCATTGTATGTCGTCTTACGCTCCATTAAATGTCTGAATTTGGTTCAGGTGCTCTAGGAAAAGAGATATAATGATCATATGTAATTACCAGCACGACTTGTATTATAGATGAGCCTAGCCGTTAAGTTGCAGCAAAGGTTTAACTCCCTAGTATGGCCGTCAACTCACTTTGGTGGTATTGAGTTCGAAATCATCATGCGATAGGTCAACGTAACACTTTCACAAAGCTTTATTACATTTGGATTGTTTTGCCCTCTCGCATGAGGTCACGTTGGTTCTTACTTAAAAGCAAGCACTTGTGGGTGAGGTAATTGGTCGGGTAACTGTGTGCAATGAGCATGGAGTCTAAAAAAGCCAAGGATGGATTGCTGCAACTGAGCAAAAAAAAAAGGATAGAAAGAATGATCTGTGCATTATGGAGACTCAAATAACAGATACCATCTTTGGTACAATCTGTACAAGAAGAGTGAAACTAGTATCAAAAGAAATTTTGGCACCTATGCGTAAGTCATAACTCCTGGCTAATAGGAAAAATCTCCCAGAATAGGCTGATGAATAATAACATAGCTCATCAACAACTCTAAACATTTTGAACATCTTCATTTCTACCGAGTAGTGAAGTGTTCCTTTTAGGGGCTTAATTTAAAAAAAAATAGTAAAACAAAATAATATCGAAACAAATCAAAGTTTGAAAAAAAAACCACCAGGATTAATATTAGTGAAGAGGCTTCCTGCTTTTTTACTTTTTTTTTTTAATGAAAAATGCCGAAATAATTGTTTCAAGGAAATTGCATAGCACTAGAATTATAAGCTCACTCATCAAATAATGTGTTTCCAAGCGACCGACAAGGAGGAAATTTTGTTCTCGTACAAAAGAAAAACAATTTTTTCGAATTAGAGTATGGCTATTTAAAACTTGAAAAAAATATTGTAACAATAGCTCCATATTGTCGGGCGTTTATTTGGGTCCGAATCGAACAATCGCCATGATGGCGTAACTGCCGAGACTTTCATTCAAGGTCGATCTTGAACTAGACCTAGGCCAGTTGGATAGGAAAAGAAGACCTGCGATCGCCATTCTATCAGCATCCATCCTCTCAAGCTAAGCTAGTTTCAAATCTTCAGATCACTCTAGAGAACGTTGGCTCATTTTAGAGCTTCACGTGTCAGACAAACGAAGCAGAAAAGGAGAGGAAAGGAATAAAACGAGAAAAATGTAAGAGAAATAAAAGGGAACTGACAAAGCTTATACGTGGAATTACATAGCAACACAGATAGACAGACAGACAGATAGATATATAGACATATAGATAGATAGATAGATAGATAGATAGATACATAGATAAATAGATAGATAGATAGATAGACAGATAGATAGATAGATAGATAGATAGATAGATATCCTTCCGATAGATGGTATGAAAAATGCGCATAATTTGTTTTAAGAAGAAAACACCTATTGCAAAACTTTATGACACCGGAAGGAAGGAGAAAGCCACCCCAGCAGCCATACCTTAAGAGAGCAAGAAACCCGTAAAAAGTTTTTGTAATGTAAGGTTTGTCCTTCATATGAGACGTTAACAATATAAATAAATGGATAGATTAATAGATAGATAGATAGATAGATAGATTGAAAGATAGATTGATATATAGATTGATAGATAGATAGATAGATAAATAAATAAGTAAATAGGTAGATAGATTGATAGATAGATAGATTAGATCACACCCAACAGCCCTTCTCTATCATTGTTCCTCTCGATTTCTGCTCACCATACGCCCATACTTTGTGTCGCTATCATTCGCCCATAGATATCTACTTGCCTACAAATTTCCTAATATTTGATTAAACGCCCCTCCCTCCGTTTCTCTTACTCCCTCTTATCTCCCCCCCCCCCTCTCTCTCTTTCTCTCTTCTTATTTCTTTTCCTCCCACCCTCTCCCCCCGCTCTTTCTCTCAAGCATCGATCGTAACTAGACTGTGAGAATCACTGTACCAGCGATCAACAGTTTTATGGGGTTCCTAAACCACCTCGACTGTAACCCAACTTTATTACTGTCTTCTCTCAGTATTTACTTTGCTCTGTGGTTTCTTCGTTTGTCTAGCTTCCCCTTTCATTAGCCAGTATCAAAAGAAACATTAAAGCTACGACGGCTTCACAACACATTTTAGATACCAGTAAGACTCTTTAAAAATC
Source organism: Elysia marginata (assembly GCA_019649035.1). NCBI lineage: Eukaryota > Metazoa > Mollusca > Gastropoda > Plakobranchidae > Elysia > Elysia marginata. The sequence continues at coordinate 302,239 of BMAT01008772.1, forward strand.
ATTTTAGGCCAACCTTCCTACCCAAAAAATAAAACAAAACCAATACATCTTAAATGTTTCTAATGATACCTATATTGTCATCTCACATTTCAAATGCGTGTTCAAACTTTAAACTGGACTGTTAAACATTCATGTATATCAGTATTACTATTTTTAAAACCCGGTGGTACAAACACACCAACACAACTAAGCTCAAAGTATAGATGAAATAATCAATGATAAAAAGAAGAGATATATTAGTTACGAGATATGCGTTAAAAATGAACCATTTTATCATGGGGCGTTGAAAAGAAGAACATGTCCACTTGTTACCAATTAAATATCAGTGAACTCTTTCACTAATGTCACTCATCGGCCGTGGGACAAAATTTCTAGCTTGTCATGCCGTAATGCACCTTTGAGGAGTAAGCTGATTTTTCGCAATACAAAAATCCAATGTTGTCATCACGACTGTTGCGTATTTTTATATTTAAAAAAGCTGTTAAACACCTTGCTGACATGTTTTTATACTTTGCGATACAGAGTCTCAGTTATGCGAAAGCGTTGAGCCTCTTCACTGAATCAATTAATGAAAATACGTTCTGGAGCCCTTGTCACTAGTCGTAGTTATAAAGATGGCGACTCCCATCAGTGTAAAAAAACTTTGCAGTGAATAGTGAGGTGAAATTTCAACCCGTCAGAGATTTTGTATAAAAACTTTAGAAGGTGCTGTAGCCCGAACGTATTGTAAAAAGCATGTCATAAATCTAGATTTTGAGTTTATTCGTGAGCTTCATACTTCAGTCTAGATCTAGATCTAGATAGTTCCTAGTCAACCACAATCACAATAACCCAGCAAGATAAGGTCTCCCACAGATAGATCTAGATCTAGATGTGTCTCCATGAAAACGTAGGTCTATTTAATGAGATAATTAGAATAAAGGCCAGAGTCATGAGAATAAGAAAAGGAATAGCGACCTATAACTCGCAATTTAAGATTTGGCTTATAAATGCCAAATTTATCATTTGTTTTTTTGTGCGTAAAGTTTTCAACTAACATCAGTTAAACAATAAAATAGAATCCCACACCTTTACAGTTAATGTCAAATGTAATATCTGAGCAAATTTGCAGTTTTAGTCAAATTTAGAAATTTTGCACAAATTTGGCCTGACTTAACTTTGTCCTTGAATATTTTAATAATGTGCTTATTTGTGGATGACAACATTGTGTTTTAGTTTATGTGTATTATATTGATAGTATTAAAACCACTTTAAGCTTACCCAAATGGGGTGCGCAAGGGAAATCGATTTCTAGACCTTGTTTATTTTATCAACGCATATTGTCTCGCTCACTTCGACCAGTGCAAGTGTATGACCATAATTGACGGGGTGCCTTAGCGGTATAAACTATTGACTGACTGAAACGAAGCAGCGATGATTAACAACAGTTACTGTTTTGACATTTTTTAGGGATATCCTCTTGGTGCAAACTCTTTTTCTCTCTCTTCTCACAGAATATTTACTATAGTGCATTAACAATGTTCATTTAACACATTTGAAATTTTTTGAAACCACATGTGTTTCGTATGTTTTCTACATTTTTTCCCTTTTCCCACCTTTACCTCTTGTTGAATCTCTAGCAATCTGTCTTTCTCTCATTTCAAACTGCTTATTTTACCACAGTCTTTTTATCTCATTTCTTAATTCTTCTTCCAATTCCGTCATATTCTTATCTACGATTACGCTTGGTGGTTACATAATACTAAACCACGACTGAAGCTAATATAATGGTACCAATTTCATCCACGAGTACAAAAGCTGAACTCGTCTCTGTGGCAGTCAGATAAACGTATAGATAGAGAGTGCCTGAGTGAGCCAAAGGGGGTTACTTTGTGTTGACAAGCAAATGGACGAGTTACTACAGAGAAGTCTTCGTCTATACAGGCTTATCCAAATTCTGTCTTCTTAATACGGATAGATGACAAAGTGCGGTATTTAAACAAGTGCGAAGAAAGACTGTAAACCAAAACAACAAAAAACAAAAATGAGCTCTACAAGTGAGATATGACACCCATCATCGGATTTTGATTCTATTTCTCGGTAGAATTTCAAAGCAGCGTAAGTTATAGCCGAAAAGGCATGTTGACTTTGGTTCAAATTAAGGTGTAGGATGAAAACATAGCGATGTCCTCTCACTGCGTGTAAAGTGTTCATACACTGTCAGATAAGTAGCCTACATACACATACACACGCTTCGAGTTCAGATTACCTTGTGAGATAGACACTCCCCTCGTGACTTAGAGACGTGGGAGTATTGAAATTGCTTTATATTATGTCTTATTATCGCAACTCAAGGTTATCAACCAATTTCCAATGGGATCTTCTTTCAAATGAAAAGCTGACAGAACTGATAAAAAAAATGAAGTAATAGGTAGAACTGAGAGCGATGCGCATTACGTAAAAATTTTTTTTGCTCAACATTAAAAGAAGTAATCATCGAGCATAAATTTGACCTTATTGTCAGTTTTTGTTCCTCTTGTAAATATTCCTTTGATCAGTAAGCGGGTTCCATCACAACGTTTGAGTGTTCATATGGTTAGTATTTTTGTACATATGGACTACTTGAACTGTGCATTATATATATTCGTAAACCTTTGAGAAGATGGTATTGGAACAATTTGATCCGATGCTATCACTGCCCAACATAGTCAGCACGGGTACTTGAAATGTAAGTCATTTCACTTATTGATGTCTGCTTAGTAAGAAAAATACGCTATATTTTCAGATATGAGAAAAGATGCGTTTTGGACTTATATGATTTGAAGACAAAAGAAAGGAAATCATTATAGACATTATTATTTTACCGAAGGAAACAGAGAAGCAAAAATTTAATTTTTTAATGTAACTGTTGTTGGATTAATGTTTTTTTTTCATTTTCCGTTATGTTTGCTCACTTTTATGAAAGAATGTAGATTTGTCTTGCATAATTACAATAAATTTTAGTTGCTCCAGTTTTTTACATCATAATTTTGAATAGTATTTTCATCAATGGCCTGGTTTAGTGATAGATTCAATATTACTGATAGGCTTTGGGTTGGTGTCTTTTTTATCCATAGCGGTAGCATTAATAAAAAAAAAAGAAACAAACGAAATGCAACTCGTTTTTTTTCTAATATTGACCCAAATGGATAAATGCTTTAAGAACGTATATTGAAAGCCTAACTTTTATGGCCAACTCTACCCTAAGGCCGAACAATATTTTGTACGGCCCCCGAAGGTCATTACGTAACGTTCCAGCTCGAGGGTTCCCCTGGCGTTTATAAGCCAGAGGAGATGAACTTTTTTTTTAAATTTTCAATAAGCAAAGAATCAAGAGAGGTCGATATTTTAACCCGCGCAGAAGATAGTTCGCTTGTTCTGCAGCACGCTGGTGCTTTAGCCAGTGATAGCTGGCGACTCGGTGTGCTCCCGTGTTTTAAATTGTTAATTTGAGGGAAACATTTTTAGAGCGAGAATTGAGGCACGTTGGAGACTTTTTACAATGATTTTATTTACAAACCTACACAGGATAATATCAAACGAATAAGTGTCATTTTACGATTTAAAATTGTATTTAATAGATACTTATAGTACTATCTTGATACATTAAAGCGTTGTGATACATAAATTGAGAAAACATTTTTTAATTATTGTTTAGATCGCTAACTAAACTAACTTTGCTAGACGGGAAAAACATTAAGTAGTTGTTTTTTTAAGATTTGAATTTAACACTTGTTTTGAGCATGGTCTATATATTGTACGATGTCAAATATCGTATTGGAAAAACTGTCAAATTTTTGGCATTCTAAAGGGTTATAGTTCTCAAGACACAGCCACTCAAATTTTTTAAATGTCTATTTTGATGCGATGAACAATGGTTACAACCACTCACTGTTAACAGACAGTGGCTAGTAAGGATGAGTTCAGTATTGCACCAGCTACAGGTCATAATCACCTTGCTTTGTGTGGAGGATAGCGAGAGAACACAATGGTAGGTCCACACGCAATGAGCGGAGGGCTGTCGACAGCTTCAACACCCAGGCAACAGCGCCGCAGCAGCTTCAAGTAGTGTTGCTTTGTTTTAGGGTTTGCATTGATTTGGCTAGGTTTTTTTTTCTTTTACGTTGACAAATTTTGTTCTTGGCAGTTGTAATTTTGACGTACAGAAGAGCGCGGCGTAGATTATTATTCTGAATCGTTTGGAAAAAAAAACTGTAATTTTTGGTAATTCTGTTTTAGAGAATTGTTTTCCCAATAACGTTTGTGAAAAAATTTTCAGCTCAAGAGGCATCCATCTTGTCGAAAATGACAGTAATATTAAAATATCCAGGTTTTTGTGTTTTCCAATACAAAGTCAGGTATTTAATTAATCACAATCACGTTGAGAAATTTTGGCAATGTAACATTTTTGCTTTGTTTAGAGAGATTTCAAGCAGTAAACCGGTCTCACGTGCTAGGGCATTCGAATCATAGGGGTAAAACAAAAAGAAAATGACTTTTGCGAGGCAGTGTGGAGCGAAATTTATTTGTTTGGTAGATTTTCTATTTTCTTTTAATTATTTGCGTTTTTTCATTTAATATTAGCAATAGTTTCCTACCTTGCTAAGATATCTGCCTATTGATAAATTTCCTATTTTTGTTTAAGAGGAAAGGACAATAGCAGATAATGCTATATTATATATTTGTCACTTTGCAGTGTCGCTCTGTCTGCCTGTCTGTCTGTGTGTGTGTATTAGAGATTCACGCCTCACAAACAGTAGGAAGAGGTCTGAAAATTTACACAGCTACTTTAATCAATCCCAGACGCCTGCTATGCGAATTTTCTTAATTCAGTTGAGATCTAGGAGAGCTTGTTTTCAACATTTAAATCTGAGTCGAAGTCAACGCCCAGATCTAGATTTTAAAGCCTAGACATTGGTAAAGCTCGACCATCGTTAAATAATTATAATAGTTGTTTTCTACGACGTCTTTTTCAATTCATGTTGAACGTTCTTCGTGCACCATGTCTTGGAAATTTCCGCTACTGCTTTAAAGTTCGCGTTCGTTTATCACAGCTTTTATGTTTGAATTTTGACACAATTGAAGGTAAAAACTTACGCTTAATGTAGTTCAAAAACATAAAAAGACACTTCCAAAAAACATTGTTCGTTGTTGAATCTAGATTAAATGTAGATCTAGGCTCTAGAAGAAGTATTTACAACTTAAGTCAGTTCTAGAAATTAATTTAGATAATCTGGAGTTCAGATCTAAACCTAGAAGACTTTTTTAAACATAAGAGTCTAGATAAGGTCTAGATCGAGGCGTTACTTACCGGCTTTGCAGGGTTTTTTTTTCGTTTTATACTCTGCGTGTCATATTCTCTTCCATTTTAGAAGATAAAGGCGTCGTAAGGAGTTGGTTGCTTGTTTGAATTTTAAGGTCTCTTTTCAACTACAAGGTTATATCAAAGACGGCGCTTGGGACAATTTAAAGCGTGCTGTCACATTGTGATGGAAGGAGCGCTTCCTACACCACACCCAGTCACATTATCCTGACACCGGGCCGACCAGACTTAGCCCTAAATCCATAATGCCAGACATTAGGCGGATCAGTCGCTAATACCAGTTTTAAAATCCTTGGTTTGACTCGGCTGGGGATCGAACCCACACCTCCCGATCTCTGAGCGAGTGTCTTACCGCTAGGCCACAGAGCCGGTGCGTCGTAAGGAGAGGAAAATTGGAACCAATAATGTTTAAAAGTATAGCAACTTGAGAACAAACAAACAAAAAAAAACGCAGGGAAATGCAAGGATTGATAAAGAAATGTTTTTAACTTTTACACATCCAAAAGTATCGAAAAGCAGAAGAAAACCCATAATTAAATTATAGGACCTATTATTGCCAGCTTCCCAGATTCGTCGTTGAATCTAGATTACAGTATAGATTAAATTTCTAAAAATTTGACTTAGCTGTAGAAATTGATCTAGATAATATAGGTTTTAGTTCTAGATCAAGTAGATTATTGAAATTTAGAGTCTAGATTAGGTCTAGGTTTAGATGGAGCCTAGGTTTTGCGTGAGTTTTTGTTTTTGTTTGTTTCAGGCTCTGCGTGGCATAATTACTTCCATGTTATAGAAGTGGAAGACAGAGATGTTGCTTCGAAAGGATTATTAGAAAGAGAAGGAAATAGGGACCAGTAATATATCAAAATATATATCATTAAAAATAGGATAAAACCGAAGCATCATGGGGAAAGATAAAATTAAGATAAAGAGAAGGTGATTTCATTTGGGAAAGGGGGGGGGGAGGTTGAGGACAGCTGTTGGCAGAGAGATGATTTCGAGACAAGAAGAAAATTTGTGATGAGATGCAAATTGATCCGTTCAATGCTGGGATTCAATACGCAATCATGTGATGACATGAAGAAAAGAAAGGCAACGTCTAGTCTATCACTCGACCATGTCGGGTACATCTTTACTTTCATCTACGGCATGTTTTACCATATTTACGCCGACGATACACAATATACTGTTCAAATACAATTGAAAACTTGCCTCTGCTTTGCTCAAAAATATCATGCTGTGTTGAAAGTATAATGGAGTGGACGACATGCAATAAGCTTAAGCTAAATGATCATAATCTGAACTTAATATGGTTATCAGCAAAGATGTAAATTCAATACCTGTCACTTCTCTCAACATCAATGGTAACGAAATTCCAACCAGTAAACGCTTGAAAAATATTGGTGTATACCTAGACAACGACATGTCAATGTCTGCACAAGTAGATAATACCTGCAGATTGGACTATGTGCAAATTAGAAAAATCGGCTCAGTTCGTAATTTTCTAGACCGGAAAATAACCACAACACTATTAATATCCAAATTAGATTACTGCCATGCTCTTATAGAGCAGGCCTTCCAAAAAATCTTTTAAACAAACTTTAAGTCGTCCAAAAGAGTGCTGCCAGATTAATTTCAAGAAGCAAAAAGAGAGATCATATCACACCAATCCTATGCAATTTGCATTGACTCACAATTGAATAGGCCTACCGCATCGTGTTTAAAATAAGTTTAATCTGTTACAAATGTCTCAACAACCAAGCTCCTCCCCCTGACCTGTCGGGGTCATTGCATAAGAGAACTCAGATCAGCTGCTGATAGAACGAAACTAATTAAATCACCGAGTAACTTCAAACTTTACGGTCAGCGCACTGTTTCCTGTTTCGGCTCAACTGTGTGGAATTCACTCCCCCAAACAATATAAAAGCAAGATCAGTTGATATCTTTAAAAGGCAGCTAAAGCACCACGTTTTTGGAAAAGTATAATTTTAGTTCTCACTTTTAACTTTGGTCTTTGTATTCAAATGTCATTTTAGTCCAATTCCATTATGTATATTGTTGTATTGTATTATATGTAACTTTCTAATTTGTACACCGCATACAGCAAACTGTTATGGTTCTCGATATGCGGTATAAAAATTCAATATATTATTTTTACTATTATTATTATTATAATTATTATTATTATTATTATTATCATTTTCATTATAATTATTATTATCATTGTTATTATTATTATTATTGTTATTTTTATTATTATTATTACTATTACTATATGGAGTTACACTGAACAGTTAAAGTCTTTCATGAAAGGAGTTTATAACTATTTTAACATTGTAGTGTAATAAAGCTCCATCTCAGTCCTTTTTTGTTGCAACTCCATATTTAAAAAGTTAGGAGAAATTAAGGCGGCCCAGAGTTTCATCTATGAAGTCTTAATCCAAAAAAATTTGATTTTTAGAAATATAGACTTATATCAAACTACCCATGTAATTTTCTTACGTTAGAGTTCCTCTATATCTACCTTGTCCAAACGCCGTTATTTACATTTTAAATATATTAGTAAAAGCAAAGAATAACTCAAGACTTGTTACAAAAAACCGCCCTTTTTTAAATCTCTCTGTACCAGCACTGTTTAAATAACGAAATGCATTCAGTTTCTCCCAGCACTAGATCTAAAAGTCTTCATACATGTATCGGCTTTTACAAAAGCAAATTTCCAAAACTATCAACTTTACCGCTGATTTAATTAGTAAAGCTTCTAGAGACGGACATAACTAAATAATTATTTCATTACTCCGTGATAAGGCAGTTTTACAAAAGAAAAAGTCTGAAAGAAAATACGCAGACTAATATTAGTTGCTTGATTATTACAGAGCAAAACGGCACAGAGGTGCTCACATTACGTGTAAACCAGATGCAAAAGATAATTTATTATGTACCTCTGGGGAGGGTGCGAGATTGCCATTTGTAGTCCTTTCGGAAACCCTACCGTGGGCCATTTCCATTATGTCGTCTTCGATTGTCTGGCCCTGAGGCCTGTTTGGATCTTATTCCAACGGAAGAAAAGGATGTAAAAGACGTAGAATTCGGGACGGAAAAATAAGTCTGATTTTGAGGAGTCCGCACCACTTCCCAAACTTACAGGCGTGTGTGCACTTCAAGAAATGTCGGTGTAGATTTTTTTGGTTTAACTGCCATAAAAAGAGAGAAGAAATGAAATGATACCAGAAAAGAAAGAAAATTATTCTACTAGAAGTGATAAGGAAACATGAAGGGCCAAGAAAGATGGCTTGATAGACCACCTTAACCCTTCGAGGCACGGGTGGCATAAAGGCAATAAAGCGGAATGGTTATTGAGCTCTCACTCAGCTCTAAAAAGCTCAATACTTAGATTCTCTACCATTTCTACTGTGTACAATTATGGGATTGTACAATACCAGCCATAACCATTCTCTTTCGTGCATGAAACATTTTAAAAAGTTAGTAAGAGTAAGTCATATTTGAACGAGATGAAAAAATGTACGAGCAAGAGCACTTGCTAGTAGCAATGTCGGTACAGTAAAAGATGCACGGTCAAAGATTGATGGACAATAGGGCAGAGGCAAAGATAAAATTAATAGTCTGCATGTGAGAGGAATCGACAGTTAGATAGGCATAATAAAAGTAAATGAGAGAGAGAGAGAGAGAGAGAGAGAGATATGAAAGATGTGTAAAGAGATCAGTGAACTTTTTAAAGGAAGATTTACACAGTCGCGACACAGGAAGAGCGGAGGTTGAAGAATACCGCAGCCCTACTCGAGGGAATACATTGTAAGAGTTTTGAAACTTGAAATCTTGATACTTTTAGAATAGACGTATTTAGACAAAAAGTTCAGAAATGCTAAAAAGGCTTTTTATGTTTTAAAAGTGTAAATCATCATCTAAAAAAACTTCCTGCATGTTCTATGTTAGCACAGTTTCGCAACTGCTAGTGATGCAGGCGACGGAAGCGGAAGGGATTATCTGTCGTCTTTAAAAAATATTACCCTGTGGCACAAGCTGCGAGATCAGTAACTGGTTGTTTCGACAGAAAGATCGATAAATGACGTAAGGCTTTCACAGGATCATAAACAGTGAGAGCTTCTAAGCTGCTTTCTCAAATTATTTTAAAGCAGTTTCGTTTTCGCTATGCCACTGTTGTTTGCGTGTCTAGGTGCCTGCTACCCCCCTCCAACCTCTCTCTCTTTCTCTCTCAATCTCTCTCCCTTTCTCTCTCTCTCTCTCTCTCTCTCTCTCTCACACTCTCTCTCTCTTTCTCTCTCTCGCTCTCTGTCTCTGTCTCTGTCTGTCTCTGTCTGTATGTCTGTATGTCTCTCTCTCTCTCTCTCTCTCTCTCTCTCTCTCTCTCTCTCACACACACACACAACTTTTTTATCTACAATTTAAATCTGCTGATGATTTAGTTTTTACTGTACATACCGCTGCCTATGTAAGCAAATTCGCCGATCTAATCATTTGTCTGGTTATTTTATCGCATGCGTATTTAGGTCAGTGTACACACATGTATGTATTTTAAAACTGAATTCTTTTTCTCCTTACTTTATTTGCATCCATTAAAGATGAAAGCATGTAGTTAAACTGAAATTCCAATTTTCTCTTTATTATAAAGAGATACCGACACATTATTGTTTGATACGCTGGAAAAACTTGAATGATTATTTAATCATTAATTATTCTTTTGTTATCGGCATCTCGGATAATTTCCATGCAATCCACTTTCTGTAACGCAAATCTTCTCTGATAACTTCATGGATATTTGTAAGTATTTCATCCACTTCCATCTCTTTATTCTACATTGTATCTTCAGTTAAATCCAAAAATTTGTTTTAACTAGCTTCACAGAGCCACCTCCTCTCTCGCTTTTTATTTGTTCCCTCTGAATGTGTCTCCTTGGATGCTCATTCCTCTTACTTCTTTTAAAATGAAATATGTGAAAATACTGCTTAGAATACACCTTTCCAGCTTGAAACTAATTTTGCTCTCTCTCTCTCTCTCTCTCTCTC
>BMAT01008772.1:319482-332020 GCA_019649035.1 Elysia marginata
AATTTTTGTTGTTGTAAATATACAATTGACTGTTTATTTATTCTTAGGTTGCCTCCTTGCCCATGCACATTTCCGTTCTCTCTCTCTCTCTCTCTCTCTCTCTGTCTCTCTCTATCTGTCTCTCTCCGTCTCTCTCTATCTCTCTGTGTCTGACTGTCTCTGTCTCTCTCTCTTTCTGTCTCTCACAATCTCTCTCTCTCTCTCTCTCTCTCTATCTATCTATCTATCTATCTATCTATCTCTCGCAGCCTTCACCCTTTGTCCTCTTTTCCGTAATTTACCGTTCCTGAAATTTTTTTTCCGGTAATGCTTTCTTAAATATAGCCAGGCTTTATATGTAGTTCCTTTTAATTGTGGCCCCAAGAGAAATGCCGCTAAACTGGCATAGTTTCGGTGATAATCAGCGCTAACTTTCAACCGAGCTACGCCCTCTGTTTGCTACTCAACAAATCGCTGTAGGGGTATTATACGTTCGATCATCAATGATGTAACGACGAGAACAATCAAGTCGTGTTAAGGAGCAACTTGAGAGATAATGGATGTAACGCAAACAAGACAGTTGTAAGGTGGAGAAATCGTTGAGATAAAACGAATACGAAGGAATACGACAGAATTATATATTATAGAGGTAATAATGCTGATGAGACAAGCTGAGAGGAAAAGGGGAGAGCAGCCCACCTTACCTTATTTGTCTCTTAGCAACCATTATGCTGTCAATAGTAGTGAGGAGACAATCACCGTCTTCCAACGAGTCTGCCTGAAAGGCTATTATTTATACTTGTCAGGACTGAATGTCGTGCACTGTGTGGCCACCACGCGAAACTGTCAGCGTGAAAGACAGGCAGCTTTTATGCGCAGATTGCCACGACTCTCTGAGAGAAATGGTTACCAGTGCAAATTTGGTGCAAAGACTCACACGAGATGTTAGGACAATCACAGCCAATAGCGGACGACCACACCAACTTTGGTCTTTCCTACATCGCAACAGCTTGATGTTTTAGTAAAGATGTCTGGCATCGTCTAGGGCCGCCTAGGTCTGGGAATAATTACCTAACTAGATAACTGCTAATGGATATCAGTTAGCTGCGAGATGTATCGAGCATTATTTTTATAGTTCTTACTCACCTCGAGCCATGGTGAATGTTTTTTGTTTGTTTGTTTGTTTGTTCAGACATTATCTGGATGTTTTTATACCACATTCATTCTACACTTAGAAAGCATCTAGATCCATAGCAGGATGACACTAGTCAAAATCTTATAAATGATATCTTATCAATAAAGGGGAAAATTTACCACGATGCAAGAAACCGCGAATTCCATTCAATTTTTTTTTTCTGTACCGGTTTTGTAAAAAGAGTTGAAAAAAGTTTCTCATATTGAAACATTCCTTTGAAAAAAGTAATAGTCTAAACATTGGAAAATAAAATATAGACTACAAAAATACACATCTTATAAATATCATCTATAGTTATCATTTTTCTGACGCAAAAAAAATATAATTAAAGGTGATAAAATATTTTTGACTAAAACCACAGAGAAACAAACAACAGGCCTACAAAAGTATGTGAGATGACCAGCGTAAGATAGGTACGGATCAATATTTTGACATACAGAATTATGAACTTTTTTCTTGCAGAGTATTTTAAATCGATCAAAAGCGTGCAGAAATATGACTTTTTCAAGTATCTCTGTAACCTGAGACATTTCATTTCTGTTCCAATAATAAATGTTTGCTTCTTAACTGAGCGACTTGTGTCTCATGGAATAAAGCGCCTGTTGTAAATCGAAAACAAACATGGGTTGGTATTGGGTCCCGTGTAGCAGCCAGAGGCATTTTTTTCGTTTTCGCAATAAGATTTAAATCCTGTGTTTCAAAAAATGTTTGGGGGACAAAAATCAAAGAAAAGCGCTCTTTTTTCTTTTCCATTGTTGGTTGCCATGGAAACCAATTGCCGTAGTCGCCAAATTGTTTAAATATAGTAAACTTTAGGCCTTCATAAGTCAATATCTAAAAAATGGATTTGCATTCTGTGAAAAGCACTCATTTGTTACAGCCAATTCAGAAATTTTGTCAGAAACATTTTTCTTAGCTGTTTTTTTTTTAGATTTTTTAAATACATTTTTTAGTTTGAATATAAGATTAAAGTGCCGAAAAATACTTTTAAAAAATATTTGTAAAAAAGACAAATAGTATTGAAAAAAGCTTCTGACAAAACGAGAATGGTGCATCGGCAAGTCATATGCACAGTTTGAAGTAAATTGCTCCACAGCTTTTGGAGATATATACAGAGATATAAAAAAACTTTTTTGAGAAAAACGCAAAAAAGTCAAATTGAAGGGAAAAAACCCTGAGGTTTTAGGCAACGCAGCTAGCTGTGTATGTCTACCTTCCCCATGTCTCATTTATGCCTGCAGTTCAGCAAGCAGCTTCCTGTCACCTCGCCACCCGCAGTATACTCGCTATCAGAATCACCAAATTAGATATTAAACGAAGACAGGGGCTATTTTTTAGAGGCTAAAAGTAACAGGAAACGGATTATGGAAAAATATTCCTATGATTTTAAATAGCCTTCCCCCTATTCGGTGTTTTTGTTGACATTGCACGCTTGGAAAGTGGACTGTTCCCAACGTATACTTCAGGCTAGGGTTGGTAATAGGGGCGATAGCTACTTGCTGAAGGCTGTTTTCCCGTTGAAAGAACGTAATTTTATAGCGTTTTGACATAGACGTTATTTTCAAAAAATATTTTAAAAGAAATACTTGTAAGTATTTTATTCTTAGGAAAAAAAAGTCGTGCTGAGAAAAGAAAAAACTTTCATAAATTCAACAAATCTGAAAATTGATCATGGGACCCCATTAACCCCTATACCCTTATTCAGAGTGGTGCCGCTTTTGCCCTTGTCAGGTAATGAGTGAACATTAAAGTTAGACATAAACAGGCCATCCCATCAACTTAGTTTGTACATGTAGCTCTCCGTCCAATTCATTGTATCTTTGAATAAACAAGAGGCAGCATTAGTACCGACCAGTATTGCTCAGATTGTAATACAGCGAGCATTACTTTTCCTGTCACCATGCCAAAGTGAATGCAATATAATTAGATTTTCACAGAATGCAGTGCCTGTTCCGCCTGCCACTAATTTAGATTTATAGACATTTCAAAGGCTATTATCTGGTTAGAAATCTATCGTAGCAAGATTTATGGTGATGGACCTTTTTATTCTACCACAGACTCAAAGTTCAATTTCGCCAAATTCCTGAGCATCTAAAAGGTGGGTAGTATTTCAATTTCCCTTTCAGAGCAGAAGTAGGTGTGACTAACCCTATAATTCCTTAAATTAGTAAAACAAGTGTTTTATTTATATTTGCCCTGTTGTTTTTAAGTACCTTATAGATAAACAAAAAGCAATGTTTTACTAAGTATTAATTTCTTTAAAGATCACTACAAGTTTAAGTGCTTCCTAAACTGATGGAAAAAAGGGGTTTTGTTGCACATTTTAATGCCAACATCCATTTGCTCTTTGTATACACAAATTTGCTCGTGTGTGGTTCAGCAAAACTATGATCTCGGTATCTGTACGTTAATATAAAAAATTGCATTTCATTTGTACATTATGGATAACTTAAAAGACACCATTTCTAAAGTAGAACCCTTATATTTTACCTATTTAGTAGAACATAGAACATAGGCTTATTTATTCTGCAGGGCAGCTCGCTACTTTTGGCTCTAAAACATAGCCATAGAACTCTTAAAGCCCATGTAAGAAATGTTTTCTAGTTTCATTCGTTATCTATGTGTTTCATTTGTTGTATTTTTCTCCTGCAAAATGCAATTGTAGAAGGTCAAAGGGTTTAAAGAAAACGAAAACAGGTGTTATTTGCAAACCTTGAAATAATTCTCTCATTCTTTTTTCAATCATTCACTAAGTTTCTCAACCTACTTAATCGTAAATTCGGAAGGGAGTGGGCTAAGAGCAGAAGAAGCGGCCACTTGTCTACAAGACCTGCCCCAGTAGCTTGTGTTAGCTTTTTTAGACCCGTTACTTTCAAGCAAAGCACAAGTTCATTCTGTCATACTGAAGATCCATGATGATTTCGGAATCTTGTGTTGCCTTGAAATGTTGTCTTTTGGAAGGTTGTCGTGCTTAGTGGCATGGCCTAACGATACAGGTTTTTTTGTTGTCTCCCTGTGACCAGTAATTGTTGTTTTGGTCTTTCATATCCTTTTGCTATTTTGCAAATGGTATGTAGCGTTTTAGGATATATACGAAGCAATCTACTCGATACTTGTTTATGATTACTTTCACTAAGATATTTCGAATACCTAAAAAATTACAGATTTGAATATTTTAGGTTTTGTCTTAAAGCTTATGTCGATCTTGTGAAGTTTGACGAAATAGTCAGCTGTTGCGAGAGCGTTGCGAATGTGTATTTCCGACTTGAGACAAAAGCGTTCTTCCTTAGCAATCTATTTAGGTCACCTATTACAGTGGTACTCCATTCATTGTGGTAAATTGTATGAAATGATGCTAACATGAGTTCCTATCTTACGACAAAAGCAGTTTAAAAATCGAAGTTGCCTTTCTGTTCTTCATGTCTTCACGTAACTGCATATATTTCCAGCATTAAACACATCAATTTACATCTTGATACGGTTTGACTCCTCTCCGAAACATCTTTTTTAGCAACTGTTTTCACCTCCCCCCCTCTTTTTTTCAACACTGCAAGCTGAGAGCCTTAAACGGTAAAATTATTTACGAAAAATGTAGACTAGATATAGATCTAGGCCTAATTTAGACTCTGAATTTAAATAGATTTAGACATTTATTCATGGAGCTAAGTAGAATTTTTAGACACTGAATCTGACGACGAACTTGGAGAGCCAGGGAAACTTAAATTATTAACTATGGACGTTCTCCCTCTTTCCAACCTCCTTTAGGAGTTGACTATTTCTCTTTATCCATTGTTTGCCTTCTCTGCCTTTACTGTTTGTTCTGGAATTTTCCATATACAATCGTAAGTTTTTACGGTCCATTGTTTCAAATTTTAAACACTTTGGCAAACTAATGTGAACGTCTATGCGCTTATAGGTATTTCAAAGAAGAGTTGCACGAAGAATGTTCAACATTTTGTCAACATATGTATTGAACGAATATCACGCTTTTGCAATGTCTAGGAGTCGAATCTAGATCTAGATGTGGACGCCGATTTATATTTTCAGTGTAAAAAATTTCCGAAACCTCTATCATATATCAAAAGAAAATAGAGACATTTTTGCCAACCGCTGCAAGTTAGGAAAATTCCAAAATTTTGTGTTGATAAGCAGGTTAATGCATCGTTCTAAGGGCATGCCCCGAAATCCGGTCATTTTGAGGCTAAATTTTTTTCTTCTTTAATGAGTTTTTATATATTTATACGCTTATAATCCTAACGAGTGACATTCTAAAGATCGATTTATTGACCTACATAAGGTCTATTGAGCAGAAAGGTTTTTGCAATTTGCGGACCTCCGCGGAAGTTACGGCATCATGTTTCATTCAGCTGTGGGCTTAGTAGCTTTTATCTATCTCTTAGCTGCTCTGGATATGATTGCAGTAGATCAGACATTAATCTATAGTCTACTCAGCTATTTTAAATCCACATAGGCCGACCGCCTGTTACAGAATCTAGATCTAAATATATGGTATCAAGGTTAATCATGCAGCAGCAACTAGTGGTTTAGGTCCAAATAGAAGGTGGGAGAGGAAGAGACAGACAGATATACATGTACAAAAAGAGGTGCAGACAAAGCAAGAGAGAAAGGTATATAGATGGAGAGAGAAAGAGAGAGATATATATGAACTATGAAAGAGAGATTGATAAAACGATTATAGAATATAAAAAAGATAATGCGTGGAGAGGAAACTCAAAGAGAGAATTATATTAGACGCGTAAAAGTTTAACCAACGGAAAGAAGAAGACTAACACGATGTAGACAATACAATATTATAAATACTAACCCCCCCCCCCCCCCAATTTTACTTTGATATGTAGGGTAAAGTAGGGTAACATTTTATATAGTCCATATTCTGTGATGTTAATGCAGTACTTGCACACATGAAATACCTTGCTCATCAAAGGATTTTATTTTGAGTCATCATAAAGTACAACGAGCCATAGAAACACATAAGATCATGAAAGCCAATAATATGCAAAATGTAATCATAAGAACCAGGGAAGCGGAGATTCTTCATTGTAACTTTGCTCTTATTGCCACTGGTGCTTTATTCACTTAGGAACACCCAATAAGGACACATGAGGGCGAAACGAGCGAACATAAGAAATAATGACTTTATTATTTATGGCAGTCTTCCATGATTGCCTTCGTTCATATTTCATGATGTAGGCCTTTCATGCTCGCCCATTTTCTTGTCCTTGACTTTCTTCGCCCTGTTCGTTTATTGATAAATCTATATCGTTCTCTTTTTCCTGAGGTTATGTCTTTTTGTCTTTTCTTGGCTCTCATTCTCAGCCCGGTTCAAGTCAAAGCGTGCCACGACTTTCTGTATGCTTTTTATTGAGTTATTATTTTTGTGTGGTTCTCTCTCGTGTTCTTTTTACTACCAATTTATCTATCTCTTTACTTTAAAACGTTTCGCATCGTCTCGTTTTCTTCCTTTGTAAAAACTAAAGAAGACTGTAACAGATTTACATTTAAATGTACGAGAGAGAAACATTGTGGATCAGCTATCTCATCCACGATTAGATAATTGGTCATTAATTATAAAACAAATATAAAATGTCTGTTGAAAGGTTTTACTGAGTAATTCGAAAAAATTGTATACTCATGCATAAATTTTCGGAACGCTTCAATTCTAGTTAGTAGTTTTTATCCTAATACAAGTCAACAAAACTAACTATAGGTTGGGAGTTTTCACTGTTGCTGTGTGTGCCACCTTTTTCAACTCACCACAAATTGCCTACCGCTAACGCATTTTGTCACATTTATATGGTATGATATTAAAACTTCTTGTCTCAGATTACGGCACATATTTCTGACACCCATTTTTCCTCGATCATAGGACTAAAAAGTTATAAGAAGAGATTAAGGAGCTATTTTAATTAGACATTTACTAGTACTATTACTACTACTACTACTACTACTACTACTACTACTACCACTACTACTACTACTACTACTACTTCCACTACTGCTACCAATACCTCTGTTCATGTTGCTGCTATTTCTAAGAAAAGCAAAACGCAAGGGAAGCTATGGGTACAGACTAATGTCTGAGTCGGTGATAATTCGAAAGAAAATATTGAAGTTTAAAACAAATTTAACGTTGAAACTTCCATCTTTTGCGCCAACATTTGAATTAACACTGCAACACGTCTAATATTAAAGATTAATGCGAGTCTCAAAAACCCGAGCTGGTTGATATTTTTTCTGGTCGAAGGTGCAAACAAACGCACTGAGTAGCAACATGATGGCAGTTTTCACTGTTTTTCGTTGGCAGAGACCTGAGGAAAGATAACACTGTGACAATTTCTCCATTGTAAGCCTTTATTGAGACGTCATTTTGTTCGGTTTAAGCAAAGCTAGTAATTATTACTGGGAATGAGGTCAGCGCAATGTCTTTGGCGCACCTTTTTCTGATTTTGATTTATATATGAATCTTCATAATTATATTTAATGTTATGCACTGATTTGGTCGTTGTAGTTTAAAAAAGAGAGAACCGTTACAATGCAAACAATATGGGATGTCTCAACCACATTGCTGATAAAAGAGATAGAGAGGTAATTTAATAAATGTGTAGACGAGGAGACAGACGAGCAGATAGTCATTTGGGTGGGTAGATAGATAGATAGATAAATAGATAGAAAGATAGAAATATAGAAAGATAGATAGATAGAAAGATAGATAGATAGAAAGATAGATAGATAGATAGATTTTGTTTAAAGCAGGGTTCTTCGCAAGTATAAAATATTTCTCTGATAGACACAAGTTGCAGTCTTTTGTTGTTGTTGTTGAACATCTCTTTGATTTTTTCTATAATTTCCCGTAATATTTTGTCGAAGTCTTCTTTGTTTTCTTTGATGTCACTTATGTACTCACTGACAGTTTTGTCGGACTATCTGTAGGATAGGCTAAAGCTACACATATCAGTTATATCGCGTTTTGAATGTATTTTCAGTCATGCCTATGTAAGTGTCTACTGTGTTGGTGTTTGTCTGTATGGCCGTTGACTGGTATACCAGACTTTTTTTTCTAGGCATTTTCTTTTAAGGGGGCATGGCGGTTTGACCATGCAGATGCACAATCTGGTCGTATTGTCTTGTCTTTTTTTGAAGTGTTGTTGAGTATCCGTTTGTTATACTTGCTGATGATTTGCTTTATGTTAGGTATACAGCTATAGCTGAGTTTGACGGTGTTTTGTTGATGATATCGTGGAGCGTGTGGTTGGTTGGGAATCAAGAGTTGATTTTAAGAGATAGCTAGATAGATAGATATATGGATAGTTATATAGGTAGATAGGTAGGTAGATAGGTAGATATATAGATAGATCGATAAATAGATAGATAAATAGATAGATAGATAGATAGATAGATATATAAATAGATAGATAGATAGATAGATAGATAGATAGATAGATAGATAGATAGATAGATAGGAAGGTAGTCATATACACATTTTGAAAGAAAGAAAATGTGTAGAAAAAATATCGATATACTATGTTGATAATGAATAAATAGACACAAAAAGTGATTTCAATATTTAAAAGTAAATATTAGTAAATGAAATAAATGAAAAGGTAGACGGGTTTTGAAAAAATACCTCTCTAGTTTTAAAAATCCACAAAAATTAATCACGCAATAGTTGAAGACTGTCTCAAGTTAGAACTTTAAGATGACATTAAATGTTTTAATAATGCTGTTTCCAAAATACCTCACTAAGGAAACCCAAGAATCTGATCCCAAAAATAGAGGCTAAATTGTTTTAGAAATAGAAGGCACTATAGTCGCACGTGATCAGGCGCACGGAAATGGCGCATGTTTTACTCAGACATCCGGATCCCGCTGATACAATTCAAGTTTGTTTACTAGCTCACATGATCAGGGAATGGTTGGTACGTTTGTTTTTTTTTTTTAATTTTAACGTCCCAGTCAACTTCAAGGTTATATCAGAGACGGTGCTGGGGACAATGGAAAGCGTGCTGCTACACTGTGGTGTAAGGAGCGCTTGCGTACACCACACCCAGTCACATTATCCTGACACCTGGCCGACCAGACTTAACACTAAATCCACAATGCCAAACACTAGGCGGATCAGCTGCTTATACAAATTTTAAAGTCCTTGTTTGACTCGGCTGGGAATCGAACCACGCACCTCCCGATCTCTGAGCTAGGCCACAGAGACGGTGATAAGGAATGAAAGCTTAAAGAAAAATTTAAAAAATAAAGCCAGGTAGGCCTGTAGTGAGAGAACGATGGAAAAGGCAAAGGGGAAGCTAGAAGGAATCTGGAAGGAATCTGGAAGATATATAAAGACTGAAAAAAAGATGAAGATTATATTTACTTGCTTCAGTGTTGATTTGTTTAATGTAAAGAAAACCTGGACGAAGTAGAAAGAAAAACAGAGATAAAGACGGAAATTATGAAAGAAGAGCCGAAAAGGAGGGAGAAATATAACGGCAAGGAAAGGAACGAAGAAATAGAGAGAAGAAAATGAAGAAAAAGGTAAAGGTAGTTCTATTTGTTTGTTTACGTCTAGTTTTGTTGAGAAGAGAAAAAAATTTGAAAGGAAGATAAAAAGAAACAAAAACTGAATAGTGATAGAAACGCAGAGAAAGAAAGAGAGAATATATAGAGTAAGAAAACAACGACAATCAAGAACGCTCTTAGGAAAAAAACTAGCGAGTGGTATCTTGAAATCAATCTCTTTGAAGTGTTTTAGAATAAAAAAATAGACCGCAGAGTTGTTTTTTTTTAAGTTTAAAATCACAATAATATTTATCAATAGCACGTCAATGTAGGGTCACATAAGATTTCATCGTATTCAAGCGCTGAAATTCTTAGAATAATTATGTTATCTTTATTTTTATTTTTCAAGGTGTGTATGGCATATTCAAGTCATAGGTGTGTTTGAACAGGAAACTGAAAACTTATGTCCTTTATCACAATAGCGCGTCAGAATGAGGAAAGAATGAATCATAGTCTTTAAACCACTCCATCACCGTAATTATCTTTGCTATGATATACCGGTATGCGTATTGTGAAGCGGATGTCTTATTTCCTAGTATTGCAAATTTTAGTGGCAAAGAGCTTTTCACAAAGTTCACCGATTTTGATGCAGATTTAACCAGGATGTCCGTAAAAATTGCTGTACAATAGAACGCCCTTTGATTTTTAGGTTCAATATTTGGTCGTTTTTTTGTTTTTTGTTGGTTTTTTTTGTTTTGTTTGATGTAGAACCAAACATTGAAAATGTGATTTGTTTAATTTGTTGTAAGCAATCCTAGATCTACAATCCGCCGTTTTTAAGACTTTCAAAATAAACTTCTGCTTCCATGTTGCGACTCTAAACCGAAAAAGCTGGTTTTCGAATCGAAAAGGATAAATCATATGACAATGATAGTAACTTCTCGGCTCTAAATTTAGAGTACCCTGGGTATTGAAATGACCTGTTCAAAGTTAGGCCGATGCTACGCAATCTAGGCTATTAGAGTGCATAGAATGATCTAGATCTATATTTAGCTTTGAAAAGTCAAACAACGAACAATGCATCTAGACTAGATAGATATATAATTTTTATATATTTTTTTTTACTTTTTTATTATACTTTTTATGTATATTGATTTCATTTCTGTTAGATATTTACCGTGACTGTTTTCCTAATAAAATGAAGCGCTTTGAGCCTTTGTGGTTGCTACTATTGTTATTTACTTATTACTATTATTGTTATCATTATTATCGTTATTACTATTACTATTATTATTATAATTATTATTCTAAACGCTTTCTTTCGTTTCGAGTACTGTCGAGTTTGAAAAACCCAATATCTGACTATAATTTTAATCTGAAAAAGAATATTTCTTCATATCAGATAAACACAGCTACCCTACTACTTTTTAATGGAATATTCTGTAATTATGAGTGAAGCACATAACAGTGTCCTGTGAAGTGGACGAGAATCGTTCTCTTTTTTAACGCGAAAACAGGGGGCAATATAACAGAGATGCATTTCATCAAATAAAATGTTTTCCCCTTTGATCAATTGAAAGGATTCTGCTTAAATGGGATGTGAAGGTTTTCTGTCAATAGTTTAGGAGCATGCACTTAAGCATCTTAGAAAATCAATTGAATTCTATTAATTTTGAGAATGTTTTTATTTGGTAAAGAGAACATTTGTCGGCGAAGTCGCCTTTCCCCGTTATTTTCTCCCCGCTGCCAATTCCAAATGCGCTGTTTGGTATTGATTTTTATTGAAAGGCAAATTCGCGCTTAACAACCACCGACCCTGTCAACAGAACGGTAATTATTCTGCTCTCTGCAGTGCAACGTAACAAACATCCCTGCCACTGAAAATTAAAAGGTAATAAACAAGCCTAAAAAAGCAGCACTATCTGGTGGGAATTTAATATTTCGAGCATCTTCGTCGACCCTTTATTTTATATGCTATGCATTTATAAGCCTTTCCTACGTACGATAATTTATGATGCGATCACATCACATGATATTATTTTTGACTATGTTTCTAAGTCACTCTTGTACTTGTAAATTCATAAGGCTCACATGTCCCGTTACCTGATCTCTCTCATGCAATCCGTTTAAAGATGAACAGCTGGAAGATCCAGTGTTCAAAAGATATGGACATTATAAACGTCTGGTTTTCCTTAAAAAAAAGAAGGCTTCAACTGAAAGTTATGTCTAGGCCGGTAATATCTTTGCTAAAAAGACGAGATTTGTTGTTCATATTGATCGATTCTAAGAAAAATTATGTGAATACAAATAGTAAATGGAGAAATATGAGTCACTTTATTAGCAGGTATGATAATAATAATAATAGTAGTAGTAGTAGTAGTAGTAGTAGTAGTAGTAGTAGTAGTAGTAGTAGTAGTAGTAGTAGTAGTAAGCAAGTCAATTGTTTTGAAAGGAAGGTATATATTTTAGCTCTAAAAATATTGACAAAACAAGTAAGCTGTCGGCTTTACGCCTTCGTCAGACAAAAAAAAATAAAAAACGTGTAAGACACTTACATAAATATGGACGGGACTAACAATAAAAGAAAAGCAATAATATTATTATAAAAAAAATAAAATATGAAGGATGAGATAAAAATTTAAAAAAACTATAAATCTAGATATAAATCTATCTGCAGGATATAAAAGAAAAAAAAAAGGATACAAAAAGCTTAATTCAGTTTTATTTATTTGAAACAAGTCTGTGGTCTTTAAAGCAATCATGCAGATTTCCATAATAGCCTAATACTTTTCTTTAAATTATCTTTCATCCTTCATATTTTATTTTTTTTATAATAATATTATTGCTTTTCTT
>BMAT01008772.1:424088-444881 GCA_019649035.1 Elysia marginata
GAAGAAGAAGAAAAAAGAAGAAGAAGAAGAAGAAATAAAGAGGAAAAAACAGGAGAAGGGTGAAGAACCGTAACGTCGGCTTATAACCATAGAGGGATAGAACAGTATCGTCGAAATTAAAAATAAAACTGCTTACATTACAAGTTACAGCAAATCGATAAATTAATTAGGGTAGTCCAGTGAGAAAACTGAAGCGGATGTTAAAGGCGTATACCAGGTACACTAGGTCGAAGGTAAGCTCCGTTTTATCGTCCGAATTCTTCGTCTACTCCATTGGTCAACGAATTCTTACATTCCCCACTATATATATATATATATACATATATCTTTCTCTCTCTCTCTCTCTCTCTCTCTCTCTCTCTCTCTCTCTCTTCCCTACTTACATTGTCTCTCTTTTATCATGAAATTGAAATATCTCTGACGCTCTTTATTTATTTCTATCTCATTTATCTTATTTTTCTTATCCCTTTACATCTTTTTTTTAATTTACTCACTGCAGTTCTATCAGTTTATTCATTTATATTATTTATATTTCAAAATGGTCGGGTTTTTTTTGCGGGATTTAAGTTATAATTAGGCTTTAAAAAAGGTAAAAAAGAAAAACGAGCTTATTTTAAAAAAAAACCTCATGAGGCAATAGAGAGATACCAATCTAGAAAGAGAAGGGCATGAAGCAAGTTTGAGTCAAAGCGATATACGGAGCCGACGGTAAAAGGTAAAAAGGGTTCAAGTATTATCCAAAAGTAAGTAAATTGCTCCCCAATCGGCTGTTGGCAACCCGTGCAACCGTATAGTAAGTTTATGTCCCCGACCCTCGTCGTTGGCGTAAGATGAAAATCAAATGCTGTGAGCCGTTAATAGAGAGGGGTACGTTTGGATTACGGGACAAAAGAAATGGGAAGACGATAAAGTTAAAATGAACTGAAAATGAAATGCTAAACCAGAAAAGCATATTGGAAGAAATAAAACACCAATTTTATCTATGGCAAGTCCACAAAAGATAACAAAAATTCCTTAGTACAGGGTTAGAAAACATCATTTTAAAGTCTGAACTACAAGTGAAAAGACATGTTGCCGACAAACTGGCCAACTGAAAGAAAAGTCAACATGTCGACCTGACGCGCTTTCATGAGAAGATGATTAGAGTATCGATTTTTCGAGGCCCGCCAGCCTATGCAACAAGAAACACTCTCGGGAAACATTAGATTCTATTCCCACGGCAAGACTGAAAAAGACAAATAAAGTTGAAACTTTTTAATCAAATCTTTTCAATAGATCCTTCAGCATTATTGTACAAAATAACAGTAAAGTATTTGCAGAGATACGGTGCTTTTGAATTAAAGATAAAGGGCACAAGGTTCTATGTGGTCGCAGGGCTTGGGGAGGTGGGGGGGGGGGGCATTCGAAGTAATCGATGGAGAGGCTGATAGCAGTTAGAGATAAACAAGATGGACGAGACGATAAAGAAAGGTGACAACTCATTATTAGGCAACGCCTTTGAGGGGAATAATCGAAAAGCGAGACAGCTATGGAAGACTAGAGCAGTGGATAATAGCATAAAATGAGAAACCTGAAACGGGTATTTTAAGTCAAAGAGAATTGTTTGTAAGGCATGGAGGTTGAAAGAAGCAAAACTGAAAGGGGCAAAAGAAGAAAAAAGAGAAGGAAAAAAAGAAGAAGGATGAGTATTGAGTAGAGAGAAGAGGAGCCCTAACAACAACAAAGAGCAGAAAGAAAAAAATAAGATTGAGGATGGATCCAATGAAGGCGACAATGAAAGCGGACGAGGAGGAAAGAAATATTAGAAATAAGGTCATTGGAAAAAATGTATACCCAGCGAAAAATATATATATTGAGAGAGGTTTTAAAACCCGGTATAGCTAATGATAACAACGAAAAAGAAACTATATATAATGTGCTCATGTATTACATTATAGCGCAGCAAATTTTCAGTAAGGAAAATTCAACTTTTTCCGTCTCAAAATGCTGATAAAAACGAGAAGATATAAGAGTTACTTCTTTAGATTTGCGTGAAATTTGAAATATGTCTTCTATGATCGACTGTTGGTGGTACTTACGGATTATAATAAGCCTAAAACTTCAGTTGTTTTTCTTCCGCCTTTTATTCCAGGTAGGCAACCGGAAGGAGTTACCTCTCTTAGTCCGAGTGTTATAATATCTAAGGCGTGGCTGTCTCATAAATCAAGCGTGCTGACTCTGAGTGCCAGGGCTAATCTCTCGAGCTGACTCTCTTGGTTAGAAAAAGTTTCTAAATCTGCTCGAAAGGTGTGAAGTAGAGTGCGGCAAGAAAACGTCATATTGCTATGCAACCCATCATGTAGGTTACAAAAATTTGCATCCTTTTTTGATAGCCTTCACATGACTTGTGGAAGATTATCAATGGTCGAATTTTGTATGTCAAGCCCATTCTTTCATGGAGTCTACAGAGTTCGAATCAAACATCACAAATTAATACGTACGGTTGATTATAGAAGTTTTTAGAGGCTGGGAAGATCTGCAAAAGCATGACAAATAATTTGGCGTCGGTGTATACTTTATATGATAATGAATTTCAGATGAACAACACTGTTTGTTATAGTATTATCATCATTATTATTATTATTATTATTATTATTATTATTATTATTATTACTGGCAAAGTGCCCGCTATTTCGCGGGTTTCAGTAAAGATAGTGGAATTAGTTTCAGTAAGGAATCTACGAATAGGCTAACCTCTTATTTAAAAGTTCCCTTCATTACTTTTTGTCCCCACACTATTGTTGTCTTTTTCTTTCCGCAGGCTGACCTTCTGAGCAACTAGTGTACTGTCTTTGGCTTTCCTCTTAATATCTTATCTTTTTTATCTCTCTATAACCGTTTTATTCTCCTCTTTATCCTGCTCCATCTCTCTCTCTCGCTCTCTCTATCTCTCTCTCTCTCTCTCTCTCTCTCTCTATTTATCTATCTATATTTCTTATTCGCTCTGTCTTTACATCTCTGTCTGTACATCTAAAACAAGTAATGATGATTTCCCCTGAAATATTACACAACTTCTTTTTTATTTCATAATCTCATTTCCAAACTAAAATATTGAAAGCTGACTCTGATACTTTTGGGACTAAGCTTGTTATCTAAAATTTTGTGCAGTTTGAAGTCATTTTATCCAAAAATGTGGGAACCTTAGGGTTAAGGGTTAAATCCAGTATGGTCGCCGTTGCCATAGCAACCAGCCGATACATCTTCTACTGAAAACTGTTTTTCTTTTAATTTTGACCTTTGGCTACACGTTGATGCAAAATAATTTCTCTAAGTTCAATTTAGAAGATTTTGGTCTTTAGCTGTTTAAGTAGTTGCCCCCCCCCCCACACACACACACACAGTTTTAAGTGATAACTCCATTCAAACATTATTTTCTTCGCGCCAATCGGAATTTTAAAAAACATCCATATTTTATATGATTTTTTTCTGTAAGCTCTCCATTTTTTCAATGTAGAGTTTTGGCAATATTTTAATGTTGTTTTTATTGATTTTAATGAATATTCATGTCAGTGTTTGTGTGTTAAAAGTTTTTGTTCTGCGAACTTTCTCGCTGTATAAAACTCTTATGGAGAAGAAACAACAATATGACCTATAAGTCAGGTGCCAGGTTGCAAACTTTTTCGGTGCACCTTTCGATGGGAACTCCCGTTCTAGGGCATCGAAGTGAGCGATCGTTTACCAACGTTTTTTAAGCCTAACATTTGACAAAATGGAACGTGAAAGCTTACGCTTTAAAATGCAGAGTTTTTGGAACACAGCAAAAAACAAAAGAAAAAGGAAGATAAATGAAAATGAAGCTAATGACCATACACAGAGATCTAAAACTATGTACTCCTAAAGATCTCCGTTATGGCAGTTTTATCAACATTTTATAGCCTCATTAAACTTTTCTTTTTACATTTCACCTCTAAGCGAGAGTAATGAGTAAAGTCTATAGCTAGCTATCCGTTGGTATCATCATAGTTCATTTTCAGCGTTCGTAGAAGAGGCAAGTTGGTTAGTTAAAATAACGCTTATTAAAGCAATTGGTTCGGCTTACCTGCCTCTTCCTTGTATGTATGAAAGTTAACATTAATTGCGTCGAACAGTTCAAAAAAGTTTTATTTTGCAATAGATTTTACAGTCTTAGTCAAAATATAATGCTTCAAGTGCTTGTAGGAGTGCAATCAGATGCTTATTCGCATTCTTTAAAAAAAATTTTTTTTTCGTTTTCGTTAAAAAATGAATCAACCCAATGAATATTTATGTCCACTCTTACGAAGCTCGCATTTTACGAGGACGCTGGAAGAAATGAGCAATTCTCAAACATGTCTTAACCAGACATGAAAAAAATACTGGAAGATTGCTGCGTGGCTTTTTGTTTTGACACCTTTGAGTTTGAAAACGTGTAAGCCAAAAAAAAAGGCTGGAAAAAAAATTTAAGTCTCATATTTAATGGGCCAACTGAGCTCACTTGCAGCTAAAGGATATATCAATCCTTTCCTTTCACTTTTTAGCTCTCTATCTTCCTAATATGTGATGGAGAGGTTATAGGTTTTTTTAACCAAAACTTTTGAAATTAAAATATTCAACTACAGAGTCTGGTGAGCTGGATTTGAAGATTTGATCAAGTTCTAGGCTTCGCGATCAGTATTAGTCTTTTGTTATACAAATAGAAGAGGTACCGGTACTAGGAAAGGGGTACAGCAAAACTGAAAAAGAATAATATTCTTGTTATATATTTTATGGTAGTTAAGAATGTTACCAATCTTTTAATTGTTTTGTTGCTCTAGATCAAGATAACGAAGTGCCATTTTAATAGGGAATATATTAGTTAAAATGAAACGGTTACAAAATTGACCAAGCATGCTAAATCACATATTCATCCTCAAAAAAGCAGTAAATGCTTACAGCATAAAAAACATGCATTATCTGTAATTAATGAAATGATTTATGTTGTCGAAGGGTTATAAAACTCTGGCTGTCCCTTGTGTAAGAAAGGGAAAGAACTCTAATCGTTACAAAAGAGCTAAGCATTAACAGCATAGAGACCTAATCGTTTGCAACTGTGTATATTATTGTTGACACTTTTTGTCTTCCTTCCTGTTGTCGATGATAAACTTTTTACTCATTTTTAAGTTTGTACCGAAAAAACATTCATTAGTCCATATCTATCACAATCAGTGTACTTTGTGCACTTTTTCAAATACAAATCAAAGATTTACAAACAAAACAACGAAGAACCCTACATTAACCATTTTCGAGTATAGTTGAGAACGTAGTTATCTTTGAAAAGTAAAAGTGCATATTTTTCACACAATTAACTGTTAAGAAAATAAAAAAAACGAATATCAATATGTGCTTAGGTTCGAGTTAGTCGGTTTTGTGGGGGATTTTTAGTCGCAAATTGGGAAAATATCAACACAATTTGTTTTTCATTTCTCGAGAATTTTAAACTGGGCAATCATGTGGTCATACTTATACATAATACTGCATCCATAGCTATACTTATATCACGTGGGAGCTTCACGTTTTAAGCCGTAAAATCCTGGCATATTTCAAGATGGATAAATATGTTGTTTTAAGATGCTTTCGATTTCTTAAAATAATTCAACGCAGGGACAATCACGAAGTTTCTTTAAGGTTATGGTTTACATTCCAATAGCAATTACAAGCAAAAGTCTACAACTGAAGTGCTTGTGTATAAGAAAACCATCAGCCTAGTTTCAAAATGCTACGCGTTGCGAGGGAGGTAAGTTTATGACATCAAGTGGGCTGTAACCACAAGACAGCTTTCGATCGAATGCAGAAAAAACGAAGGAAAATGCTGCCGGTATATTATAAAAGATTTAAAATTCTAAGTTAATAAAGAATCTGGTGCTAATCTCATCATACATTTCAGCGAACCCTTGAGATGAAACAGCAATATTTCAAAACTAGTATTCGGTGATATCTATCAGGAATTGGACATTAACTCATGACCGCATGCACTGTGGAAGTAAAAATATATTTGAGTTGATGTTGAGCTCGTAGAAAATATTTTCACGTGTAAAGAAATTTTAAGAATAAAAAGTTATCATTTCGATTTTGCAAGCGGAAAATGGCTGTATATCAAATCTTTTCAGGTAAAACCCATATATATATAATCTTATATTTATTTTAGGACTGCAAATTTTGTGTTGCGAAAGGCTTTTCATAGAGTGCACCGATTTTGTAGAGATTTTCACCAGAATATCCGTAAAATTTTTCTGTACCTTTGATATTTAGGTTCATATTTGTTCAATTGTTTTTTGTTGTTTTTATGTATACATATTTTTAATCATCTATGACATGATGGTTGTTGATGCTTTTAGGCTTCTACAAAAAACTAGATTCTAGATCTAGGTTGAGGTGAAACAGAGGAACAGAGATAATGGGGTCTTTGCTGTTTAATAATATTCTGGGCTCCAGAAGATCTAGATTCTAGATTTGGATTCAGTTGAAGAAGAAAACATTGGGAAAAGGGTCTGAATTCTGGACATACAATGCAGGGGAAAAGGACGGTCAAGCAGAGAGATCGGTGGATAAGAAAAACGAGGAAGGGGGTGTTGACCGGCATAACTCTTGCCTGATAGATACAGAGATAGAGACTATAAAAGTTGATAACAGATATGGGAAAATGGTAGAAAGGATAGAAAAGTGGAGGAAATAGAGAAGGGAAATTAAGGTATGACATTATGAGAGAGAATGGCAGATTTAACTAATTTTAAGAAAGGACAGAATCTATAAAAAATGGTGAGGAGACGAAAGATAGATAGGTAGATAGATAGATATCATTCATTGATATAATGACTGATTAATCGATTTGTTGGTAGAAAGAAAGAGAGATAGAGAGAGAATATTTATTAGCTGAGTGGCGAATAGATTTGAAAGGCAGAAAACACATAAGAAAAAGACGGTGTTGTGGGAAATTATAATTATATATAAATTTATCCGAGAGAAATCCAGAATGTTGAGAAATTACAGAAAAGCAGTGAAGGAAGGCATAAGGAGAGTCATTACTTTACATAGAATGTTTATCCCATACTGCGAGTTTGTCAGGAGGAAAGGGAGAGGGGAATTTTAGGCAAAGGAAGAGGGCAGAAGAAAGGGAGAGAACTAAGGGGTAGTAGTAATGTTTTCCAGATACATTTAGATAATTGATATATCTAGACAGCTATACATAAAACTCATGAGTAGAACACAAAGGGAGGAAAAACACCGTACTGAAATTGCGTTGCAAACCCTCTCAACTGTTTTGATGTTTATTTGAGTTCATATTCGACTTCATAGAACGGGTTATCCAGCTAGTAATAAGAATAAAGCCTCGTATACAAATTGTGTCGCATTCTCTGGCATAGGTATACATAAATGTAGTAAATCTAGTCTTTTTAGGGATGCTGTGTTAAGTCTGGTTTTCTTTGCTCTGCCACTGCTAGCTGGTACTATGGATCTATCTCGTCGCTCATCTCTAAGCTACTAGATTCTAGATCTATCAAGGCCCAATGGCTATGAGCAGCAAAGCACGGTGAAGCGACACGAATCCTTTCTTGGCTTACTGCAGTTCCACGACTCCTGTAAATATGCGAAATGTCTAGATCTTGGTTGGGGCCAGCTTAGCTCTGCGATAGTTTGTCTTTCTACTGAGGCAAGACCAAAACTTCTAACACCGCCGGTTTTTTTTGTTTTTGTTTTTTTTTTCCTTTTTTTTTCAAAATCTCCGGATTGTGTTAAATTACTCTAGATTTTTTTTAATTTCTTTGAAACTCCGTATTGTATTATATATGAGCCAGAACCTTCGAAAGTGTAGAAAGGGAGGTTATGTTGAAACTCAACAAACAAATAGGTAAGCGTTTGTCTTGAGTCTTCATCATACATGAAGATGGCGTGGCAGGACTATAATGCTTAATAAAATTTAAATAATAATAATGATAATAATAATAATAATAATAATAATAATAACAATAATAGTAATAATAAACAGTTTCATAGCACGAAGTATAAAAAAATGAAATCTGTAGGCGTTTACATTCCGGTTTTGATAACTTTACGCGAATATCAAGACGGAAGTAATGGATTCTTAGAATCAAACGAACCCTCATAAACCCACAATGGATAAATTCGCAATTTTTTTTTTTTTTTTTGTTCCTAGGGATTTTTATCTGACAAGTCAGTGAGTACTAGCAACAATTACATATATGATTAGTTTGATAAAATACTGAAACCAAACTTCTAGCGATATTATTTTAATACAACTAACACGCACATAAACTAAATTTAGCTGAAGAATGGCTGTGGGTCTGTAAGGGTAGCTTCAGAGCATGCGATGTATTGTTTCACATTTTCTTTGACATAATTTCAAATCATGGTCATGTCATTAATACAAAGCTGGCTGTGATTGTAGGATATTTTTACAAGTACCGGCTTATTTTTAAATATGATTAGTTCTGGTTTTAAATAAGAAAACACATCCACGGACAATTTCTTATCCTATGGGTTCATCGCTTCCACTATGGTCAACCACAAACATAAGCCCACATTTTACAGTACTTGCCCAATCTTTTTTAACATAATATCCAACTAAATGTGTAAAGAAAGACTCATTTTTGCCGGAACCAATCAATTGAAAACAAGTTCTCACTTTTCGTTTCTGTACTGAAAATAATTTATAATATATCGTACGTTTTACCAAAGCGACTAACAATCCTTTCTTATAAAAAACAAGTGTGAGGGACATTTTAAAGCTATATTTTTTACAAGCGCTACATGTTCGGGAAATAGCTAAACAAAGCCAAATTTATTTTGATAGATCGAACAATTCACCATTCCAGAGTCATGGACCAAAATCTGGTCATTTTGCGGTTGAACCATAAAGAAATTAATTTTCTTAACTTTCTCATTCTATACAATTATAAACGCCTTTTTGCGGACGTCTCTTCCACTATGTTCAACAAAATGCCTTTTTGTATCTTGAAGCACCTCCTTTTTTTAAAATCTCGTTAACTTGCACTAACGCAAGGCCTATGTTAAAAGGTACACGGCCGTATCTATTGCCGGCCAAACATCTAAAAAAGCATAGTGAGTTCAAAAGTTTTTGCTGCTTTCGACAAGGCACTTGTCGAAATGGAGATATACAATCAAGATTGAAAGGACTTACTCGCAAACGAAAGTAATCAAGATCAAGATATAGATGTAGATTTCAACCTATAGATCGAAGAGAGACAGAACCGGGCTCAGATGGTCCTGCAATAGAAATAAGGTTCAGCCATCTTAGAATAAAATCCTGCAATAAAACGAGATCTAAATCAAGACACTTTTGCGACTAATGATTCAGGTCCAAAAGAGATGGTGAGAGAGAGCGAGACAGATATGCATACCAGCAGATATCTAACAAAAAAGAGAGAGAGGGGAGGGGTATATGAATTAGCGGAAGAAAATCAGTAGTAACGAGAGAGTATAGAGAAAGAATACACATCAAAGAGAGAGAAAAGGGAACCGGAAATTCACAAAATAAGCGGTAGAAATGAAGGGTGCAAGAGGTTTTCAGATAGAGCTAGGATAAACCGTAACGGAAATAACAAATAGAAAAAAGGCAGTGGAAGAAAATTTCAAGATAGAATTAGACGGAAAAAAGCCTATTACAAGAGGCTGACAAATTCGTTACTGAATCTAGATAAATAGTTACATGAGTAAAGTAGGGGGACAAAAAGGAAGTAGGGCATCTTTTTAAATAGTTGTGAGTCCATTCTTACTTAAACCCGTGAAATAGTTGGTATTTTACAAGTTCTGTAAAAACAAGAAGTGCTAAATTACACGGAACTTACAAACCGTTTTCATTGTTTCAATGTGTTACTTTTTATCGGCTGGCCCACCCAATGTCTCTTTCACTGTCTAGGCAGTAATCTTCTCTCATTTATCACTCTCGCTTGAGAGTCTTTCCCGCTGATAAATATTTAATTTTTAATCTGTTGTCTGACTCTAGTCCACTCTGTTTATTTTTTCTCACATTGATGAGGTTGTTATCTCTCTCTCTCTCTCTCTCTCTCTCTCTCTCTCTCTCTCTCTCTCTCTCTCTCTCTTTCTTTCTCTCTCTATATATCTCTTTCTCTCTCTCTCTGTTTCTTTCTCTCTCTCACTCTCTCTCTGCCTCTATCTCTCTCCTTGTCTCTGTCTGTCTGTGTCTCGCTTTATGGAGTCACTCTCTATAATATCTATCTATCTATCTANNNNATATATATATCTAATTTTAATCTATCAAATGAGTATCCAAAATTGTAAATTTTACCGTTTCATTACAAAGGTAATCGCATATTATTTTATACGTGTCTATCCGTCTATCCATTGTTCTGTCTATCTATCTATCTATCTATCTATCGATTTGTCTATCTATTTTACCATCTGTCTATTTACCTATCCATATCTGTTTTTATCTCACTGTATTTGTTTCTGTCCTGTTTTGTCTGTCTCTGTCTCGACCTTTCCTTACCAGATTTTTTTTTCTATATTATTTATCCGTCTCTGTGTCTATATTCTATGGTATAAGCTTACTTGCATGTTAATTTTTTTTTCTATATTTAACTGTGGTTAAATATCCATCTCTCACCTAGATTAAACTATGTTTAAACCTAAAGGTAATTTGTTTATTGCATAACTTTCAAGCAAATAATACTTTGAATAAAGCTGCAACAATGTGGAAAAAATTTTTTTTTTACGGGAGACACACAAACACAGCTAAAGAGAGCGATACAGAGTATTCGCAATTTGTGGCAGATGCTGTGTCTTTACTACATGCAATCTTTGAAAACGGCGGCAGTTATGTAGGAATATTGTACAGGTCTTGTCTTCTTAATTACATCCTATTTTGTTTCAATTGTTAGGGGGGGGGGGGTAAACATTTGCAACAAATAGAGAGGGATCAAGATAGAGACGAGCATGTGAGAGAAGAATCAGATAGAGAGTGATAGAGGGAAAGAAAGGAAATAGAGTATCCTGCTTCGATGTGGATTAAAGCTGTTTGAAAAAAAAATACAACAAAAAAGTAAAGGTTTCGTAAACGGTTGAGATAGATAAAATGTAAGTGTAGCCTCTTGACTTTTCACACTGATAATATTTAAACCATCTCGAAATGTTTTTCCTTGCTTACGCTTCGCCATGAATGATTTAAATCCTTCCCCATCGACTTGATAACTGGCTTTGTAGCTCTTTCATTCAATAAAGCTAAGTAATTTTGGCTTTCGCCTTCATTTTAGTAATTTATAGTCATATCTTGATAAAGCTGCTTCTTAGGTCGCGAATACTATCATGATCGTAAAGTATCTTAAAGATACCTACTCTTCGATTAGTACTAGACTGACTTGCAACACTGGTGACTGAAGGGCCAGGCTGACTAGGAAGTTGTGTAATTGTTTTATATTAAGTTGCGTCCTAAAAGTTCCTGTACAAAAGCGGTTAAAATTTACAACTAAAAAAACAGTCGTGGCTTTTAACTCATTCTATGACTTCAACAGACACTATAACCATTGTTTGATGTAGTATTAGACTTTTCTAGTAGTTTTCCTACTGCTTTAGAAACAAAATGGGCGTTCATTTATGCATTAACTCTGCTTATTTAAAATCCCTTGGTCTTTTGAAAAGCAGCAACTCCCTTTCAAGGAA
The DNA here is from genome assembly GCA_019649035.1 of Elysia marginata. NCBI lineage: Eukaryota > Metazoa > Mollusca > Gastropoda > Plakobranchidae > Elysia > Elysia marginata. The sequence continues at coordinate 435,780 of BMAT01008772.1, forward strand.
GGGATTTATTGTGGCCATCAATGTATCTTGGAGAAAGTTGTATTCTATTTCTCAACGTCTAAGTCGCTGTTTCTTTGTTATTCGGCCATTCTCTCTACCGGGTACAAATCACGCAATGTCGTGACTGTGGCAATTAGAAGAGGGTGATGTCTATTTACGGCCTTTAAGACACAATGACGAGTGAATCTCCACTGTATGATTAGACGGCATTTCTCTCATTACGTACTTGACAACCTAAGAAACCAAATAATAATAAAAGACGTTATATAAATGTGCTCTCGCGACTAATGAGAATTCCGGGATTTAGAGAAAACTATAATGAATATATGATTATGACAGCTTTGTTGCCATGGCTGTGGACAAGTACATTTATTTATTTTTCCTCCTCCGATGTGGTTGCTATTGGCTCGGCTGGCAAAGAGTTTACAGGTTAATATATGGGTAAACCTTTTAAATCTTTTAAATGCATTTGTTTCAAAGACCGGCTGACATAGGGAGCAGTTTACGATCCATCAATTTTTAATCCCTTTGCTGTAACCCTCATGGAGCAAAAATTATTTTTCCTCCTTTTGTCTCAATCGCTGTTGCAGTGGCTTGTTACAAGAAGTTGGCAGCGCGCTAGTTGTGCATTTTAACGTGTAAGAATAATTCAATAATTCATGCTAGCGGCCAAAAGTCGCGTTGAGAAGGTTTTAGCAGCAGAAAATCATTCGTTGCGTGATTCTAACCAGATTTTTCAACACTAAACCAGTCAGAATACACGCTATGTACAGCGCGCTAGAAGAATTCCAGACAATGTACACACAAAAAATGCTGCGGGCACAGATTTAAATGCCAAGTTATGTTAAGCATTTAGAGAATTCACAAAAGCCGCTTAAAGTGTAATAAAAAATGTTGGCGAAAATATGACAAATTCGCTCTAAATTTCGTGATCTGGCTTGACTGTTAAGCTCAGACCATATTACCCTTCTATGTAGAATGATTTTGTAAAACTACGCCCTTGAGCAATGGAAATGGGGGAGGGCATACTTTTCGAATATAGTAGCTGACATCCTATTTAAGTGCAGTATGCTACTTCAGTATTGTGAACCTCAGCGAAAAAGGGCAAGACTTTAGTTCCCAAAAGCCACTGCAAAATTTGAAGTGTTGTTGTCTTAGCAGGTGTTCCATTTTTTGTGGTGCAAATCTTTAAGCGAGAAAATTCTGTGGCAACACACACGTTAAGGTCATTGAAGGCTCGAGTCTGAACTTGGCAGGGAGCGTGTGGTCGTCAGGCACGCGAACCTCGTATTTGTCACGGATCCGGTTGATTCAGTATGCCAATTGTAACCATAAGAGTGAGTCCAGCGCCGTATTGTAACAAATTCAAAGTGCCGATTGTTCCATTAATACAAGTCGTGTGATTTCCTCAATCAACTATACAATTCAATTTATACAAGTTAGGTATTTTATTAGATTTTGTATAGAGAAGCAGGGACGATCGAACTAGCCAACCGCATGAGATACTTGGCTTGAAAGTCTTGAAAAGAGGTTGCATTCTCAACCACAAAAAAGAACGTGTTCAAAAGGACTGCGATATTGTCTTAAGTTATGTTGGAAGGCTTCGACACACATTTTCCATGACTGATAAAGGCAAAATGGACTGCAGCAGGTTAAATTTATAAGAACATGGCTTAAGAATTTTCAATTATCTTTGATGGCGAACACAGCCATACATTTTCGTATACTTTCAGAACGTCTTAAGCTAAAAAGGTTGTGTGTTGAAAAACTAAAAAGAAAAACCAGAATAAAGACTATTAAACTCCAAACTGGACGTAACGTACACATTAAATAGGTGTCCTTGTTCTTGAGGCTGACATGCTCTCAAAGTTAGATATTTGGACTAAATCGTGTTCTCGTCGTATAATTATAAGGTAGATTGTTAAACGTTTGTACATGTTATGGGCTATATACAGAATGTGAGATAGCAAAGACACAAGATGATACATCCACAGCATGAAACGACAATTTCAATTTAGAGGTGTAAACCAGCGATACGATGTGGGCTGTAGGGTGCTGTCGTTCTATAAGAGGTAGAAGGTTGATTATGTTTTTATATAGTATGGGCTATAGAGTGATCTCGTTCTATAAGAGGTTGATAGCTGAACGCTAAGCTATGGTATAGGTTTATAGAATGCTGTCGTTCTATAAAAGGTAAATAGCTATAAGTTGTTTCATGGTTTGGGCTATAGAGTGCGTTCATAGCGCCACAACAGTTGAGAGGATTAATCATTATGGGCTCACACTCTGACTCGCTGCATGGGGTACTGACTTGGGCACAGCATCCTAGGTGCGTTGCTGAGTTTATTTACTATATTTACTGCCACTAAGTTGCTCCAAATAGGAAATAATGACTAAGCCATTTTAGCTCACGTTATGTTCAGCAACTGAATCTAGATTGTTTATCATTAAGTCTCTGCCTATGAATAAGAGCTCGCACTGGGCCTGTATTCTACTCCAGTGTAAAAAAGGAATTTTTTAAAATATTTCCATTCATATTATCATTCGAAAAACACGGACAGGAAAGAAACGCCTCCTTCCATTGTCTAACAGATAGTTGTTTTTTTTTTAATTTTAGGTTTGAAAGTATAAAAATGCCGTTTCATTGAAAACTCTAGTTATCTTATAATTTCAAAAATAAAAAATAGCTGTCTTTTATTGCTGGCAAAAGTCTTACTTTTCTTTGCAAAGTTAATCATGTCATCTCAAAAACTAATTTGGATGCACTTGCGTGCTAGTGGCTACAGATTTCTTGACCACCTCCCAGGCTACAAGATCTAGACCATCTAACCTATTGCAATCAATTGGTTTTCATTTCGCACGAGATTTCAAGCACACCCATCTGTTATTTATGGCAGGTTCCTGGTCTCATCATTTCGGAACCATCTCAGTATTTTATGAAGGTTTCAAACCTACGGTCCTGCCCAGCACTGTGTAGGAGGTGTATATGTAATGACATGGCCTGGCTTCATAAACTTTTTTGTGCGCTCACTTCCGTTGTAAACGCAGAGCTTCCAGTCCCTTACCAACTGGCCCCAGTTCTTCAAAATCCTAATGCCACTGTTATCCCAAGAGTTTCAGTATTCAGAACGAGGACAAACTCTACACAAAGACACTGTACCGTGAAGCACATTCGTCAGACCCGCATTGCTTGTAGAGTGTGGTAAGTCTTTAATACACACACTTGAGTTAGCTCGATTTTTAATTTAGAGCTTTTTCAGGAAAGTTTTAGTTTATTCTCAATCAAGTTAAACTGATGAATATGATCGTGTACATTTTGAAAACAACCTCTGTGTTTTTAAGTCGTTCTAGTTTTTCTCACATAATTATTTCCAACGTCATAACTCATTTTAGTATTTTAGGATTGCCATCGGTACTCCATTATTTTTCCCACTGTTATCCTAAAATACTGATATCGGTACCAGATCTAGTTGGCAGCTCTGAAAACGTTGCTGTTTGGGTTGCCAAATATGTAAATTGTATTATTTGCAAGTCGATCAGGACAAACGTTATTTTAGGAGGAAGGAGTATTTAGACTGTTACGTTCTTTTTTTTTAATTTAGAGTCTCTTTTTCTAACATTTGTGCGCTTTGACAGAACGTTGTCATAAATTCACTTGCCTCTAGGTAACCCAAAATCAAGTAAAAAATATAGGCCTATATCTATGATGGACACTGGTGACCTTGATAATTTAATTTCGCTTTTAAAGAAGAACTTTGAAATTGATGTGGGTCGCGATTTGAAGCACTTTTGCAAAATCAATTTTTACAGAAAAAACGAGAAAATCGATTGAAATTTAAGTTGAAAAAAAATAGGTCGGTGGAAACTTATCTAAGTAAAACCTACAGTAATACATAGGATGATAGATAGAAAGATCGATCGATAGAAACATAGATAGATAGATAGATAGATCAATAGATAAATAGATAGATAGATAGATAGATGATAGATAGATAGGTAGGTAGGTAGATAGGTAGAGAGAGAGAGAGAGAAATAGATCGATAGAAATATGGATACATAGGTAGAGACATACAGACAAAAAGATGAGAGATTGAGATCTGACAAAGAGATGAATAATTACATTTTCAAAAGCATTACTGAATATATTCAGCTTTAGAAGATCCTTTCTCTTTCTCTCTCCTTCTCTCTCTCTCTCTCTCTCTCTCTCTCTCTCTCTCTCTATCTATCTATCTATCTATCTCTCTCTCTCTCTTGATTCCTTTCTCTCTTTTTTATATTGTAATTCACTCTTATAATTTTATCTTTTTCGATCTCTTTTCCTTCCCTCTTTGTTCACTTGGTTCAGTCTATTTCGCTCTCATTGCGCTCGCCCACTCATTCATTTTTTTTTCCACTCTTAATGACTTGTCAATGTCTAATACCGTTTTAGTGACAGGCTTTTAACAGTATTTTTATGCTATTTTCTGTTCACTTTCAAGGCAACTAAATTCAACTATCTTCTTGGTGGAGGAGGGGGTGGCCTTTAGCACTATAACCAATAATAAATTTTGGAGTAAAATGGCTTGTGTTGGTTGAAGCAGCTGTATAAAAGTTTTAGCAACCATTCCATGAAACCTCTTCGAAGAAAAAAAATATTAATATTTTAAAGTACGGGTTGTAATGTTTCTCAATTTTCTCTGGTCATGCAGTGGAATGGTAAGCGAAAAAAATACCCAATACCAGCCCATTGTCGTAACTTAAAAATTGTGTTAACAGGTAATTTTTATTTCTGTCCCATTATTTTTTTATCATTCTAAACAAGATTGACATTGTATAAATGGAATAAACAACAACTAAATTCTCAATCCACGTGTTAACTCAAATAGACCACGAAGACCATGGAACAATTGGATTGCAAATAAAAAAGGGTGGTAGCATTTCCTTGAAAGTCAACACCTAAAAGTGTATAAGGGTAAACCTTGATAAAGCTATATGGTGTTATTTTTTAAATTTATAAAGGCTTCAATGTTATAAACTAAAAATCAACCATGCCAAATAAAAAGTGAATCATTATTATAAATCTGTTGCATTAGTTTTAAAATATTGTATTCAAAAGGCAACCGATAATCTTTTTTATGTTTATATTAATTTTAATTTACCGAAGAGAGCTCAAGAATCGGCTTTGATGATTAAACCTCCCTGGAATTGAGACCATAAGCGTCCGGTTACTCCTGTTGAAAATATCATTCCCTTTTTTTTGCAATTCTTTTTAGCTTTTTAACAACAAGAAGCAAACGCCTTCAAAAGTTTGCTATTGCTTTAATATCTTTTTGTTGACGATAATACTTTGAATGTTTGAAATGTTGTTTTTTTTATCTCATGGTTGTAGCTGGTCTACGCTTTTGTATTCTAATGTACAGAAAAGAGTCAACTGATTGGCTCTACAAGGTCAATCCTTTTAATCATTTTGTTTCCAGCGCGTTGACGGGAAAACATTTCTGTAAAATATAATGGACAAGGAATATTAATGACTCTAATGTGTGCAGCTAAAGTTGCGTCCTTCCGAGTTTCTGATATTTTTACGTAGTATAGCTTGCTAGAGGCAACCTACATCAAGCACAAGATTTATTTGATTTTGTGCCTGTCTTGGAATCACGAGCAATACAAATATAAATTCAAAATTTATTAGATCAAGCGCGCTAAAGGTTTGGAGGAATACATTAATTTTTCAATTGGCATGGCTTCACCGTTTTCAACTCATATTTTTAGTCAACTGGCTGAATAGCTTGACACCTGAAATAAGCAATTTCAATAGGAGGACGGGCATGAAACCTCCGAGCTGTCTGATAGCATCACTGGCAGTGGGAGAGGATTGTATTACCTGTATTATCTTGATAACCCCATCCCTCTGTTCCGGAGATGCTGGTGAACGATTAGAGTTTCAGGTAATAAGTTCAAGAACGCTAGGGAAGAGACGGGCATTAGATATGGTATAATTTATGTATATCTTTAGTCCAGAAGACGGCTTGCAATTTAGCCTACAGTATTCCTGTGGAATCGTCAACAAGCTGAACAGAAACTTTGAAAGCACAGTATGGTAATAATGCGTTAATGAGTGAAAAGGGTATGAGTTACTGAGGAGTGACCATATGTAAGAAGAATGCGTTGAACAAAAGCAGAGAGGTACGCTGCTGACAATGTCAGTCCAAGATAGGAATAACTTTAGAAAGAAAAAGTATTGTATAACATGTCTAATTCCTAGTTACCGCCTACTTATTCTCTGTTCTTTCTCATAATTTCATAGCAATACGAAAATATTCGTCCCGGGAACTCAGTGCGCTTCCGTCGTGGCTTGAAATTACGGGTTTATCGGCGGAAATTCTCCGCCACAGCCGCGCGTTTAGAGGTCTGACAGCGTCAGTAGGTGAACGCCACACGCGGAAGGATTTAGGGCACCGGCAGTGATTTCCATAATAATGGGGAAAGGGTCTCGTCGGGAAGTCGTGTCGGTCAGCGCAATAATATTGGTTGCCATTAGCCGTGGTTACGCATGTGAATAGCATTAGTTCTTTGTTAGCGCTCAGGTTTACTTTTTTAATGTTTTCGTTTCCTTCCAGGTCCAGTTGTGGAATGTTTACTTTTATCTTATGACACAAACACAAGAGGAGTATTACATTTTCGAATTTTTAAATTGCCACAAAAACAAAAGCTTATTGGTTTGTTTTGTTTTCTTCCAAGCAGTTTGTTTTGGTTTTGGTTGATTGTATGTTTGAAAATAATTAAAAGCTATCAACCTATTATGCTTTAATGGCTCTGAGTTGTATTGGTTAAAGTTTTTCGATGAGGATCTTAGTACATGTAGGTCTCTTATGGCTTAATATTTCCAATGTTTTCGTCAAAACTGTTTCAAAGTGCCCAGTTATAGAAACTCGGAAGAGCGCAACTTTAGCTGCACACATTAGAGTCATTAATATTCATTGTCCATTACTGCATTCTTTGTAGTGTTTTTTTATATTTGAATCAAGATCAGAGTTTTCACCTCGAGTGAAAAGATTTACCCCAATACTATCTATTTTTTAGATTTTTCATCTTCCGGAACTGAGAAATCCAAAACCTAAATACAATAGTTATTCAACATTCTGTTGACAATGATTAATGTTTTTGGACTTGCAAGAATATTTCATCTCAGGAAATCTTACAAAAATGGAAATAGATTATTCTAACCTTGAAGCGCCTGCTATTGTTGGAAACTGGTTTTTAAAAGTTTTACTTTTGTCCTCCTTATGCTTTGGTTGCTATAGTTTTTCTTTATTTCTTTATTTTTAGTACCTGTTTTTCTATTGTTGTTAATCATAGATCATTCTTTTTTACCTTCATTACCGTTACTTTTACTATTTCTACTACAACTACTACCACTACTACTACTACTACTACTACTACTACTACTACTACTACTACTACTACTACTACTACTACTACTACTACTACTACTAGTAGTACTATTACTTCTATACTACTACCGCTACTACTACTACTGCTGCTACTATTACTACTACTACTACTACCACTGGTGGTGCTGCTACTGCTGTTGCTGCTGCTACTACTACTATACTACTACTACTCCTACTCTACTACCACTACTACTACTACTACTACTACTACTACTACTACTACTTCTACTAGAGTATTGATTCTCATCTTTGCCTATTATTGCTTTCATAACTGGGGGTTATGTTCTGCTGCGTCCCTTTTTGTGCAAGACCAATGCGGACTCTGTTGTCAGTAAAGCAATTAATGTTTAGTTTAATTTTTAAATGAACAAAAAAATCAAGTTAAACCTTCGCTGTGACTTATGAAAAGAACTTGTGGCTGTTTCAGGTACCGGTACGTACAAATAAAACAATTATTTTTCTTTGTGTTATTATAAATGTAAGAAATTTTTTATAAAAAAAAATTATTGACTTTTTGATATTTTGCCACATTGAGATGAATAAAATTGTTTGATAACCGAGGCATAGATTAGGAGCTTTTTAGTAGCTTTTTCGACCACTTCAGTGACTTGTGTACAGATTGGTGTAGAGTTAAGAAAAAGGAAAGGTGATGATTTTGAGCCCATACAAAAATTATATCCAGGGCCATCGAAAGGGATGGAAAAAAGTGAGACTATTTTACTTTTCCCACTTAATTTTTTTCTTTGCCTTGCCTAATCTTCTTTATTTTGACTTCGTTACATTTAACGTCCAGCTTGAAAAAAAAAGTAATATCATTGTCCCACCTAAAAAGGAGATCTTTAATATGCATATTTTATGTACAATTAAATTTCTTAATAATAACTTAATGAAACCCCGTTTTGTTTTTAAATGTTTTTAATCCTTTGTGCAATGGTTGTGTTAATATATTTTTCACATGCGTCATTTTATTAATCTTCTTTTGACTTTCTCATTTAGAACCTTAACCTCCCCCTCTCTCTCTCTCTCTCTCTCTCTCTCTCTCTCTCTCTCTCTCTCTCTCTCTCTCTCTCTCTTTCTCTCTCTTTTTCCATATTTGTCTTTATCGATTTATCTTTATATCTATCTACCTATTTATAAATTTGTCTAGTTATCAAGTTATCACACTAGCTGCCTATCTTTTTTTTCTCCATTTATCTATCTCTCAGTTTGTCAACCTTTTAACCTACAAAAAAAAACCCATTTAATGTCCTTATCATTAATATATTTTTTTTCCTGCTCAAATTTCCTAGCTACTTCTTTTATTATATCCTTGTATTATTTACAAACTATAAAGCGTATAATTTTTTCTGGCAAATGCCTCCAGTGCTGGCTAACTACCCTCCAGGCATATGTGTGAAGACACCTCTTGAGAAGTAGCCATGCTGTACTCTACAAAGCTGGTCTCTAATCTACAGTCATGTATCTTACTTCTTCTCCCTGCGGGCCTCATCCATTTCGTGCCTGTCTTAAGAGACGGCTCGGGCTTAATGTGGAGGTTAATAACCCGCTATTTCATTTTTCTTTTTTCCTATTTTTTCACCAGCTTTCTAAAACACCTTCCTGCCTTATTAGCTCCAGGTTAAACAGGCCGAAAAACAACAACTTTGTTTCTGTTTTTTTTTTTTTTTTTTTT
>BMAT01008772.1:456614-468320 GCA_019649035.1 Elysia marginata
GAAGTAGGTTTCTATCATGAGAGCTAACCCTGCCCAAAATGTACAACATCTTCGGCATTGAATTTTTTTTTTAATTAGTAGCGCATTGAAAGCTTTCTGTTTCGGTTTTTTTTTCCTTTTAAAAAAGATAACATAAAAAGTCCAAGTGCTACTGCCCTTTTTTCGTAAAAAGTTAAAAAACCCTAGTCAAAAAATGTTATGGCGTGCAGTCTTTGCGCATATTATTTTTTGTACATAATAATATTAAATTTTAATTTTACCTTGCCTTGGGCAGTTTTGTAAAAGTAAGGCGTTCGTTTTACTGTTTAACTTGGCTACAGAATTTTCGCAATTTTTTAATAATATATCGGCCTACTCTTAATGACAGACAGATATTTTTGGAAAGAACGTTAACACTTACTATCCAGTTCAATGTAAAAAAAAAGAATATCAAATATAGTCCTTGTTTAAATAATATATTTGGGTTTTTAAGAGGAATAGTTTTTTATGTACCTGCCATAGTAACTGCCGTCGACTGAACTAATTTCATTGTTATTTCTTTTGCAATGGAGGGGAACTGGCAGATAATATTCAACCAGAAAAGTAATCCGAAATTTAAATAATAAAAAGTTTTGAAATTTTATTATCGCCAGTTTCAATCGATTACATGTATCCATATGTCCTTATATTTCGTTGCTTAAAATAATCAAATATTTTGGGGGAATAAATTTTCCAAAAGTTTTTAAGGACTATCGAAGCTGCCCCTTCAACGAGCGATGAAAATGAACTATGATGAAACCAATAAATAGCTATAACTATATTCAAAACTCACACTCTGGGGCCAAAATTTTTTTAAAATCATGATAAGGTTATGGTATGATTCGTGCCAAAAGGCTGGTAGCTTGGAGCAATGTCTAGGTGTAGTTTTGGATCTCTGTTTTTTAATTAAATAAAAATGATATCAAGATATAGATTCACTTTTTTCAAATGTGTATAAGTAGACTTGCATTGCCCTTTGCATAAACTATTTTTATGTTCCCGAAGTCGACATACTATAGCGTAAGCTTTTACGTTCCATTTTCTCAAATTTTAACAATGAAAATTGTGGTAAAAGAACGCTCACTTTGATTCCCCAGAAAGGAAATTCTCAAGAACAGTTGCATCAACAAAGTTTGTAAATTACCTTTTTTGTTGTTTTGACAGCGCACATGTCTAAAACGCACTGCGAAAAAAAAATTCCTCTACTGAACACACCATCTAGCTTTTACAATGGCTAGCATTCGAATCTAGCTAGGTCTAGATGTTGATACTGATTCAGATTTTACATGTCGAAAAAGAGTTCCCCTATATCTCATTGAGAATAAAAAAAAATATGCGGTTGTGAATTTTTTTAGGCTGATGTCTTCAAAGCATAATTTGACTCTGGGCTTTTGGATTGTCTCACATACAAGGATAAGAAACTGACATATTGGATGTTAACTCCATTATAATAGGATTGCTGGCCGCATGCATTGTACTTTGAAATTTAGCGTTCAGTATTTGATGGAAAGGCACGAAGTATAAACATAGATTTTATTCTCAGACATTTCTGCAATTTCTCCGGCTTGTTGTATCACCTTATAAACGTAGGGGGTATGGGAGATGAAGAAAACTGGTGGTGGTTTTATGAGTTTTGAAAGTCTTATTCTTAGCAATCATGTAATGTGCATTTACCTTCCTTTGATATATATGAAGGCATTTTTCTTTTCGACAAAAGTCTTGACGATCCATTTTTTTTTAATTTTAAAAAATACGAAAGTAAATGTGATGAACTTAAACGAAAATCAACTGTTTCCCCCAAAGATTGAAAAGTACGCACACTTAAAGACCTTCACTTTGAAGGCAATTTGCCAACAATGAGTTAGAAACGCATTATTTTACTATGAATCAAGTTAACTACATGATTTTCCTTTAGCTAGAGACATTTTTTTGTTGTACTTCTAATCAATAACGATTTGTTAAGTGCTTATAAGTCTAGTGCGTCGTTTGCAATTTTCGTGTTCTTCAAAGAGAGCCATAGTAGGACACGGGAGGGGATGGCATGTGGTAGTAGGCCGTTGTGAGATTAGTTTTGTTTTTCCTCCGATACAATTAATAATCCTTTAACTTCAAGCTTTCTTTAAAAAATCGGGGAGTCTTTTAAATAGAATTTATCTTGTTGTCTTCCTTTTAATCAGTATTTCTAATATTAATGTACCATTTCAAAATGCCACAAAATTGTATGTTATCGTACATTTTGTCTTGGAAGGCAGCAATGAGTTAGTTTATTAACAAATTTTGATAGAATGAAGTCCTAGAGCCCCCATTATACACAAACAAATATCTTTTTCCATAGGATTAAACAATTTTGTTCAAAATAGAACAAATTGCTGTCCTCTGGCTCTTGGCTATTATCTTTGGCGTCACACAAACGCGTCAGAAAAAAATCAATTTAAGTCAGAAGATAGTGTGTGGACAGAACTGGAAAGATGGCACTCGAATGTGATCAGAAAACACAACTGAAACTATGAGTCAGTCCTCCTGTCATTTTGTAAAACACTATAAAAGTGCTAAAGGCTTGATATGGTTAAAAAAAAAGGATATGCTCTGTTTGGTTTGGTTTTGCTTTGTTTTTTTTTTTTGTTGTTGTTATTTTTTTTTGGCTTGGAATAGAGTTAGCCAAAGGTGACCGGCAATAAGCTTAGCATGGTCACAGTATGGCCACAAATAAGAATATAAAAGGTCATCATGTGTTACAACGAAAGTTATCAATATTTTTATACTAATTACTTTTTTTACCCTGTGCCTTCTGTATAGTTTGACCCGGGTTGGTTAGTTTTTTGTCAATAATTCTTTTACACATTAAGGATATGTTTGATTTCAATAGTCAGCGAAATTAAAGAAAGGAAATAGTCCTGCTCAAAATCTGCTTAACAGCATCGACTTAAATCAATTGCGGTTCCTGCTTTGACAGAGATGCGCTTTATGTTTCTTTTAACAGAAAGTATTTCACTCTCGAATTTGTAACTTAATATCGGTAAAAAGCTCATTTTCATAGCCTTGGCTTTTGAGATCAATGAGACAATTTTCAGTACAGTTTTTATTGAATTTATTGGGCGGCTCGAAAAACCAAAGTTGAAAAATGGAATATGTGTGCTATGTCGCGCTATCGTTAATTTTGCCTATGACACCTCATAATTCAGTGATACTGTGAATGCATAATACTGGCAAAAACATATGTAGATTCTCTCTCTCTCTCTCTCTCTCTCTCTCTCTCTCTCTCTNNCTCTCTCTCTCTATCTATCTATCTATCTATCTCTCTTTCTCTCTCTAACAAGTAATAAGAAAGCAGACTTACAACCAACCACCCTATGAAAAAAGAAAAAAAGCGATACAATTCTATATCTACTACTATTACTACTACTACTGCTGCTGCTACTACTACTACAACCACTACTAGATATTACTAAAGACACTTCTTTTTCTTTTTCTTCTTCTTCTTCTTCTTCTTCTTATTATTATTATTATTATTATTATTATGATTATGATTATGATTATTATTATTATTATTATTATTATTATTATTATTATTATTGCCTTTCAATTAGTATTACTAGTTCAGCTGTTACTGCTGTTGCTGCTGCTGCTACTCTACTACTATCTTACAAGTATTGCACTTATTATTATTTATTATTGTTACTATTATTATTATTCTTTTCACTCTTATTTTGGTTTTCTACATTATTGTGTATAAACCTACTGGGCGTATTGAGGTAGACTTATCAGGAGTTACATGGACGAAACTGGCCACACTAAATGCTTTTTAGCCAGGAAAATTAGATTACGGTTTTCTTTTTCACATTATGTAGCTGAATTGCCACCTAGTTACAAGGTATTATGAATTTCATGTCAGAAAATTTTAGCCGTACTTTATTATCTCGATCTTGTTAAAAATGCAAAACTTTGCGGACAGTTTTGTGAGTGCAAGGACGCAATGCAATAAAGGGACCGAATAGAGCTGTAAAGCTGCGAATGTATCATTTCATCTATAGAGCTCTGACGGCTGCGTGGCAAAGTGCTCGCCTTCCATTCTGAAGTAACCAATTTTGCCATCGATTTTGGGCATTTAAATTGGCTCGGGGCATCTTTCTTCAAACCTTTTGTACCTGAAGGAGGTTTGTAATATTTTGATGCGCGAAAAGGTCTTAAAATTTAGTTGCCTGTGGCCTTCCTATCACATATAAAGTAACTGTATCAATCGAATCGTGTTTTTAAAAGATGCCAGTATTTTTGCCTTAAATTTAAGATTATATACTTTATTATATACTTATAATTATATACGCACTAAGCTTGAGTGTGGGTATGTAAGGAGAGGTCACATTTTTCTCACTTCTGCCTATCGTTTTTTCAAAGTGGTAGGCGAAGGAACACGCATTACCAAATAGTGTCGCCCGCCTCGTTTGTTAAAATCTGTTGAACTTCGGTTAGATCTATACCTAAAGTCTAAATTAAGAGTCTAAAAAGTTGACTTCCATCTAGAAATCAATTAAAATAATCTATTAGATCATTTAGATCTAGATACAGAAGATATCTTGGTCAAGAGTCTGTATTAGGCCTAAATGTAAACTAGAGTTTGAGCGCCATTTCAGGCTCTAAATGTCATGTTTTCTTCTGTTTTAGCCTTAGGGCCTAGGCTCTGAGTGTTAAGGTGATTATTACTGGGTGTCACTATTTCACTCGATTAATTTCTGAGCACTGAGGGTGCTGCGAAGAAGAATTGATAGTTAATTAATCAAAGATTTGTGCACCAACGACGCCTTTTCCAACAATTTGTTTTCTTAAAACAGACTTTGCGGTTTCATTAAAAATTCATTATCGAAATTAGCGCCCACTTTTAGAGTAAAAAAGACGTATCTTTTCTTGTGTTGTTTTAGTTCCCAAATTTAATACTGCCACTCATATAACGAGTCCTCATTATGAAAGTCGTCATTAAGTTTATGAACGATAATTTGTGTCGTACATACTCTTAAAATCATGATATTTCAAGACGTATTGTTGGGTTTCAGAGTATATCACAAAAAGATCTTCATGATGAAATAAAAGTAGCAGATAAAGAGATAAAAAGGCAAGATAGCAACAGGTAGATAAAGAGAAAGAGAGGGACAGAGAGAGAGGGGGGTGGTACTGACAGATAGCACGTAAGATGGAATCAGCATTTTTAAAGGCTTAGCCGGCTCAACGTCCTTCATTCTCCCTTAGGGAGAGCTGAGAAGAAATTCAGCTATTTGTCGCTCTTATCCAAAAGCCTTTGTTGAAGCCCTCACTCAACCCAACTGAGTGACTGAAAAACGGATGACCTTACGAGCATGGCCGCTTTCTATGCTGTTTACGGGCGCTTCCACAGCCTTGTTATTCCCTACGGACTGACGATTCCTTCCCAAATCTTGTACGTGGCCAAGAGAAAATGAGTACGCCTCTTGTCGCAAGCATCAGTCTTAGGAGTTCATGTCTAAAAAGTCCAAACAGTGGTCCATTTTCAGTACGACAGACATTACTTAATGGGGTAATGCTATCAACAATATGAAGAAAGTTGTTTCAAAACATCCAAGGCTGCTGTCGACCGTGATAAAAGGTCACAAAAGCATTATGTCATATTTTTTTACAAAACTCGCTTTCATAAAAAGGATAAAAAAAGAGAAAACTTTAAAAGTTGACTTGTGTTGTGCTTATGTTCACGAGAATAAATTACGGATTGAATGATAAATTGGTTAGTCGATTTAATGACTAGCTGATTATTAGGATGCTTGATTGGTTAGCTGGTTAACACATTATTTTTTCGTTGAATAGTTATTTGATTTGTTATTCTTTACTTGATTTGGTAGATTGATTGCTAATACGTTTTTGTTTGTCTGATAGATGGAATGATTGGTCGTTTGTCTCCTTTATTTTTATTCTTTACAGTTTCATTGCTTAATTTAATGATAAAATGATTAATCAATTTATGGGTTGCCTATTTGATTGATAGTTTGATTTTGTCGTTTTATTGGCTGATACGCTCGGTAAATGAGTATCGAGCTGATAGGTTGGTCTAATACTTGATTGTTTAACATAGCTCTCTTTCTTACTTGCTGAAATTAATGATTGTACTACCGGCTCTGTGGTCAAGCGGCAACCTATCTGGTTGTGTATTTTCATAGAGTCTGGCAATTACACGGCGGTTAGACTCATGCGCTCACCTACTGAAGTGACCGGCTCTGTGGCCTAGAGGTGCGCGGTTCGATCCCCGGCCGAGTCAAACCAAGGACTTTGAAATTGGTATTAGCAGCTGATCCGCCTAGTATCTGGCATTATGGATTTAGTGTTAAGACTGGTCGGCCCGGTGTCAAGATAATGTGACTGGGTGTGGTGTACGCAAGCGCTCCTTTCATCACAGTGTTGCAACACTCGTTCAGTTGTCCACCGCCCGTCTCTGATATAACCTCGAAGTTAACTGGGACGTTAAAAATCAAACAACCAACCATCGTTGAGTGATGAAATGGTTTCATTCTTTTTTAGTGATAGGGTTGGTTTGCTGATTGAAAATTGTTTAAACAATGTATGGTTCATTGATTGGTTCAATGTTTTATCGATCAGTGCATGGTACTTTTATCTTTATTTGCCCAGGATAACGTGTGTTTGTGTGTGTTAACAGAATAGACTTGATTGAAGTCGCCAAAGCTACTGTGCTCTGAAGACGAGTATAGAGATCTATCATTTATAACTTTCTATGATTACATGGTTGTCAAAAAAGCAGAGAATTTTTTTTTCACATGCTTCAGTTGTCAGACTTTTCCATAAACCTCCAGTATGGACCTCGTCCTTGTTCGGCTTGGTGGTAACATTTCCGAGAAACTCGCAAACGCTGCACAACCAATGGGTATAATTTGCTAGGTTTTACATACTACTCTACTTATTATTCCTCTTACAAAGCTGGGGAAAGGACTGGGGTGTTTAGGGTTTTCACAAGAATTTAGTGCGAAAACTAGCCTTAACAAGAGACGAACCCCGGACCTCTTGCCATGAAAGCCAAGCGTCTCATCATGACACTGTAATTACATAGGAGAGCATGAGCCAAGTATCAAAGCACGAAAGTGTATCATCGCGAAAGAATTAGAAGACTGGAAATATTTATATTTACACTCACCAGACACGCGAAGCTTTATCATAAACAGGCACCGCTCCTAGAAAACAACAAAATCATAACGCAAAAACAACGACACAAAATTGAATCGACCAGTTTTTATCCGTATCCAGTTAATTTCGTTATTAAAACAGAGTGCAGATGAGGTTTATTCGGGAAGCTTTTAGAGGATCAGCCTGTTCGTATTTTTTTTGTGTTTTGTCAAAATGAAATGAATGAGATGTTATGGTTAAATTGATGCGGATTTGGTTATTGTTGTTGTTGCGCATTTTAATTTTGTAAAAGCGGACGAAAATCAGAACGAAAAAAACGCAAACAAAAACCAATACATTAGAGGCAAGAGCAAACGCTGGTTTTACAGTCCTTACGTTCCATAGACGACGCCAAAGTTACGTAAAACCTGAATAGTATCCTAACATGAGGCTGTTTATTTCCTTTTCAACATCTATTCATTTTTAGATTCTTACTAAAACTTAAATTCTAAGTGGCGTTTGAACATAAAAACATGTTAATACAAGATTGGATTTAGACTAGGTAAATGTGTAACTCTCTGCTTACAATATTTGTGCCTACTTATAGCTAGTTTTAGTTTTGAAGCAACATCGACCTCAATCTACTGAAGGACCAGTTTTAACTGGGTCTCTAATACGTTGGGCTGCTACGGCCAAAGCCTATATTCTGAATTTGAACATGCAAACTGATTGCTGCATTGTACAAAGTACTTTCGGGATTTGAAAGAAAATCTGGAGCTGGAGCCCTATTTGTCATGATGCTGTTGTTGTCGGGCTTCGAAAACCAGACCTAAATTTTATACTAATGTAACGAAACAAACTAATATTCGTATTTAGAAAGGTCATAGTGAGATATCGACTTTCGAAGTCCTTGAAGTCCATGTGAGAAAGTTCTCTAAAGGGAGTGTAGTTCTGTATTTTTTCCTACTACTTTGTACTGATTTCATGCAAGCTCAGTGTACATCCGAAAATTACCAGATTAATGTTTAAGATCGTACAACTGAACACCGTCACACCCCACTCTAAAAAGGCAAAAGTAATAAAAAAATTTTATGAAAACAGTGGATAGGATAACAGAATTGTAAAGCCAGCAATATGAGTCCTACATTATACATTTAGCAGTATCGTTAACGTACTTCTCCATTATTACTCCTCTTCTTCTCTGCTTAGGTTGCCTTAGAAATTTTTTTCGGGATCAGTGTGTTAGATTGTACAATGATGAAAATACATTTCAGGCTGTGACAGAATGTCGTGGTTCTGTCGCTTAAATGAACTTAGATTTTTTAAAAGGCGTTGACCAAAGTCCAGTTCAAATCACATTATCGTGTATTCTAAGTTTTAGCTAAATAAGACGTTACGAATTAAAAGAAGTAAAAGAAAATGAAAACTAAAAATCTGTCGTTTGTTATGCAAACAATTGTGTTCTGCAACACAACCGACCGTTTATATTATGACTATTTCTATGTTTCATAGATTATTCCTTGAAAATTCATGACAAAGCTTTGTGATAACACACACATACACACCATCTCACACGCATGTATATAAAACATGAAATAGTTACGACAGTATTAGTAATTTTCAGTTATTTCTGACGACATTTCGTCAAAACCTCATGTAGGCCTATTTGACGTCAGGAAGGTAATTTCCTACATCTCAATTACGCACTTCAGAACAACATGATGAGAAAATCTTGTTAGACGAGCAGAAATGGTAATGATTAATTTTTCCCCTATCTGTGTTGATTCATCAGCAAAAAGTGTAAAAGCAGCGCTCCTTGTTGCTTTCTAGTTCTTTTGACTGTTGTGTTATTTGCCATAACACTTTGCATAACACTTTGAAGTATGATTATTTAAAAAAGAATACCATTGATTTCCTAACTCACATCCTTTTCTGTAAAAGTTCGAAAAAGGTATCACAGTTATGTTAAATGGCAAGTAAGCCCATTAGAATGTAATAATGAAAATGATAAATTACATTTATATTGCCCATTCGAGTTCTGAGAAGATGCTCAATTTGCATTAGGTAAGGTACTATGATTAAAACGACAATATGAATTACATAATTGTATTGTAAGTCAAAAAGAAATAGTAAAAAATATAATTGGCATATGACTTATGAAATTAATCTAGGATTATGTAATTTCCGACAGCTAAAATCTAACTAAAATCAAAACAGTTTACAATAAAATATACACAGCATACGAAACCGGTGCTAGTGAAAATATAAAAAATAAAGAATCTACACAGACACGTGGATTTAGATGAAATGAATAGTTGTTTCTGAAAAGGATAGTCTTGAGGCTCTTTTTAAATTCACGTAGGGTTGGAAGCTGTGTAATATTTTTGGCATACTATTCTAAACAGCAGACCCTGAAATAACATAAAGGTCTCTCTCCAATCCCTATTTAAAACATTTCATTCATGTATAGCCCATTCGGTATCGTGTTATCTTGTCTTTATTGTCGATGTCGTGTTTAGCCTTGGCCTTGACTTTAAATGCTCTCTGAAAATGCAAAATCTCCCCTTGCTATATCGAAACCAACACATAAGAAAACTTTTCCAATAGCTCTAGGAATAAAGTATGCATATGAACAATTCCAAACAAATTTTTATTTATTACGTTTCAAAACTGATCTTTTTATGTGGGCGAAGTTTGTTACTGGGCTTAATTTGAAATTTGGTTAAAACCGAGAAAATTGTCACTGTACATTTTCTTTCATTTTGCTTTAAAAATATTAAATAGTCGTGGGAAAATTTATTAGGTGTAGCGATATCACTCATAATGATCTTATCATGTTTCATATCCTCCTTACTGTAGTTCTCATTTCATTATTTTCCAATTTCGTAATTTAGTTTCCTTACTTAAGTTCTCCTTTTATTATTTTCCATGTTTCGTTACTTAGTTTATTTTGTTATGACGTCGACACAAAAGGAAAAAGCGGAAGTAAAAAGTCTCGCTCTCGACGGTTTGGATTTTTTGTCAAAAAGGTTGAATAAAAAAAGCTCTTACGACTTAACAAAGAATTTCAAGTTTTGCTTATTGTAAGGACGCTTTAAGCGCAATAATTCATGACAATAACCTTAGGCTTACATTTTTATTCAAACTTGATGTCAGTGAGTCATAAGTAATAAGCTTTACTCATTCATAATCTGCATTTCGATTCAAGTAATAGGAATGGAGATTGCTTTGGGAAGAGATTGAACAATGGAGCTTAATTTATTTATCTAACAAGTACTTTTTCGTTAGATATGTTTGTAAATATTAACACTGACATTTAACTTGTTTTGCTTTCACAAGATTACAATCATCAACATCAAAACATGATTGTGCTGGCAAGGTTTAGTAGTAGACACACGACTGTTTGGAATAGGAGGTCAGATGTTTGGAACCTGTTTGAAAAGGTCGATGTTTAGCGATTGGGAAGTGTTAGTACATACTCAATCGACTCGCCTCGCTCAGGCGTGAAGTGAATACCTGACTAAAGCTTGTATATGCGTCGTCATGAGCTTACCTTAAGTCCTTCTCATCCGCAATTTCAGAATGGCCTGACGGAGATAAAAGTGAAAAACGCTTATATTCATTTTACTGGTACCAATAGTAATGTGTTGGTATGTTTATTGTTCTCTAAACAACGGTAACGCGAAATATTTTGGTACTAAGCAGATCTCGTTACCGAAATCTTTTCCGATGTTTAATGTTTCGGGCGGTTGGGCTAATTCTGCTCGCATAAGGTAAATCATCTTAAACTCTTAGGAAATGAAAGAGTTTCAAAGAATTAATAAATTATATCAGCAATTTAATATAATTATTAATAAAAGCAAGGAAGAGCAATCTTATATATAGGGTGAGCGTCACGAATTTACATTATGCTTTGCTCCGTGCTTTTCTTGAGTGCAGGGACCTTAATGCACTTTATCTCATTTTTTACAGACACAGTTATTTTGTTTCTAGAATCTTTTTTTAATTTGCGTTTTAGACAATATTCGCTCTCTCCAAGTGTTAGCCAAAATCAATTTTTCGACCCGCTTTTTTTAAATTTTTTTTTTTTTTGGGGGGGTGCTCAACATTAAGAAGAAGGTCAGGATAAATTAGACTCGTGCTTTCATTTTCAAATTCTCCCAATGTCTAAAAATTGGATCGTATTGAACTCAACGAGTCCAACATATTATAACTCTTGGTTATCAATGTTCAGAGGTATTTTCTTTTGAAGCAAATAAGACTGGTTTATTATTCTATATATTTTGTATTTAAAAGGCTCTCACTTCGGGCTAGTCTTTACGCCTTGTGCCTAATTAATCCTAATTGACACACGTTTTTCGTTCATTGAACTCAGTGTTGCGCAATGTATGCCAGTGCTATAGTGATATTTTCTCTGGAAACCTCTCGCGTCTTGCTGTGAAAGCCCCGGTCATTAGAGATGCCAATATTTCACAAGATAGGTCTTGAAAAGTCGAGAAAGAAACTGACTTATGTGATTTGAAAGAAGTTTTCATATAATTTTCAAAGAAAATAAAT
>BMAT01008772.1:484549-496675 GCA_019649035.1 Elysia marginata
ACTCGTATTAAAGAGCTGCATGTTCCGACTTGTTTTTAAAAGCACTGGTTCTGTTTAAAAATATATGCTTTGTATTGAGATAATGTTTTTTATATTTTATGAATATAAATTACACAACAACCAATTAAACTTCACATCATGGTATCTTAATTGTTTCTTTAAAGTAAAATGCATTGAATGAGGTTAAATCGATGCAGACATACCTTGCACTAAATCATCGCATAATGCTTAGCTCCTTACTTGCCTTCCATTTTTCTCTCTTTCTCTATTTAACTTTTTATCTCTCTTTCCCTGTCCTTCCACGTCATTTCTAATTTGTTTTAACCACTTTTTATACGTAGACCTAAATTGATTTTTGATCTCTACTTTTTGTCTTGTTTTTTTTTATCATTACGAATTGTCTTAAAATCTTGCTAAGTTTTTTTCTGACAAGTTTGAATTTTATCAACCAGTTAAAATTACCTTGAGTACAAAATATATTACTGTAGCTAACACCCCATTCTGTTCTTGCGTAAATCTTTCGTTTTCAGTCAGATTAGACAGGCTTCTTCTATTAGTTTTAAACTGATCCTTTTGTATCGTAGTCCTTTTGTTAAAAAGTTGACAGAAAACTTTGTTTCCCTGACAATTTTATAAAGAGTAAAAAGGATTTTTCATCCAAATTCGGGTACTTTTTTCATACCATAAGCGGTTTCTTTTGTTTCAAAAAGATATGATTCAAAAAGGCTGTTGCCTTGCTAGGACGCCAGTAATGTAAAATTGACTTTTCTCAGCTTCTTCTCAAACAGCTTAACTTTAAGACTTAATCCTTATTCCGAACAGATTACAGCGTTGCTTTGCCAGTTGGATATTTCAAGTCTAAGACTAGAGCAAAGACTGGTCGCTTTTAGTTTTTGTCTTCAATTAAGCCTTATGTAGTTTTATGGCGTTTTGCTATTTATCTAAAGATGCACAAACCTTTTTTTTTTCACTGATAAGTATGATTTTTTTTTTCAAACCTCATGATTCTCTGTATCACGCAAAAGCACTAAAATTGTTTTGAGCTTTTCCAAGATTTTTTATGACTTCAACATGCTGTTATTATGATAATATACATTAGAAGATAGAACAAACAAAAATCGAACTATGCTACCACCTAAAAATCAAGCATGCACTAAAGCGCTTAGAGCGTCGATTCAGCGACACCTTCCGTGAAAAAAGGGTAACTCGAAGACTAGAGAAATCGCATTTCCTGCTCTGACAGTTGGAAACAAAGAGCAGTAATCTCAGCGAAGGCGCGCTCCCGGCGTGTGTACTTCCTGTCAGTGTCAAACTGCTAGAAATGCTGGCCTGAATCGCCGAACGAAATGGCCTTTGGGAAAAAATTCTGACCACAAGAAATGTACCTTTTGAGTCAGTTATTTTAGCAGCATGGCAGTGTTACATAACTAGTCTGATTGTAACTATCTGCTAACAGCCCTTTGAACTGTTAAACGTGTCGGAAGTTTAAGCCTCAATTCCGCTGTTACTATGTGTAGGTTTGTGAATGTAGTTTTAGAGATCAAAAGTAGCACGGTCAAATCTCTTCACTAGGGTCTGCTTATACATGTATTTCCTTAGAAAACCTATAACTATTATAACCAGTCATCATCATAGCACGATAAGTACCATGGTCAAGAGAACATGGTTCATTCGACTAGGGCAAGCATTCGACTTAAACATATTAACTTATTCAGAAAACTGTTCCCTGTTTATCATTTTAGTGACCTTGTTTATCTTCCCTAAACTTTGTTTTCCGTAAATTCCGCTGCGTTGAAAGTCCCTAGGTGGTTTTGCGTGTAAGAAATGCCAAATACCTTACCACCATATGAATCCACTCTTTCTTTACTGGCTCAACATTTTTTGTTATTTCAATTCCTAGTTCGGCCGAGTCTTAATGAATCGGCTCAGATGTCTGGTAATGATCTTGACGATGCCCTAAAATGTGACCTTCCCTGTCTTACACACAACCAGAAATAAAGAATCGACAGTTTAAGGAATTACATTCTCTAACTTTTATTGTGACTTTTAGCTCTCCACATTTTTACTTGTTTCTGAGCATGTCGCGATTATTTTCTTATTTTCTATTGAACTCTTTCCCCGTTTTCCTTTGATATATTTTCCTATGTAATCCTAATGATTCCCGTGGGGTTTTTTTTAGATTGGCGGGTTCACTCCCTGCAGTCCGAGTTTTAACTTTTTTCCATATACGCAGTTGGACACCTTCAAATGATCCTGTATCTGTTTTAAAAAAACATGTTTTACCAGTAAGACGCATGTCCTTTTACTGTTAACATACGATACACTGGGCAGTAAACACCGCGCTACTTATTTGATGCTCTTTACTGGTTGTGTAAATAGTTACGCTGAAAAGTAAATGGAGGCTTTTCAGATATTGGATGGGCTAGATCTGAAATCAATTTTCAGCCTGTTGGTTATTTTTGTGATAAATGGAGACCTATGCTTGATCTAAAGTTTTAGATCGACACAGAAAAGTTGAAAACGCAATTTAGCACAAGGGCCGGTTCTATCTATATATTTCAATATTTTGTCAGACATAATGTGTGCGTGATCACCTTTTCTGGGTCAGGTTGCATTTGCTTTTAGGTTTTTACTTTGGACGAAATTATTTCTTTTACTTTTTTTTTCCAATCTCTCATAGTTGATGTTACTTTTCTGTTTCACTTCTAGTTTGGGTATTTAAATGGAGTTCCTTACTTGCTTTTATTCTTATTTGTCTTTTTGATACTCTTAATATTATAAATTTTCATGCGAGAGAGGGATGCGTTTATATCGACGTATTTGTAATCTAAGTTTTCCTCTGCATCAATTTTGTGTTCCGTCCCAAGGTAGTTGTGAAATTTTTCACTTCATATAGAGAGTATACATAAGAGGTGTGTTTCTTACCTCTGGGCGTTTTAGGAGTTCTATTTTTGTTACATTATTGAATTTTTTAAATTAAATACTTCGAAGTGTTCGCACTCAATTTCGGGCTAATGCGTTCACAAATTGCTAGTTTATGACATGAAATTGACACGAAATTGGTGTATTTCGAAATCGATGGGGTTTTTCTACATAACACGGAGAGTACTTGCTCGGATACTTACTGCGGGATCTAGGATACCCCCAAGGCATTTTAAAGGGAGTAAAAATGGATAAAAAGTTTGCCAGTTTCCTTGATCCTTGGTTATTTTACGTGGACAAGCTCTAGATATAATATATCGAAGTAAATCCTCAGCAAAGTTACCTTGTTTTAGATTTTACCTTGTTATGTAAATTATTTTCAAGTTTTAGATAAAAAGAATAAGAAGACCCCCCCCCTCCCTCCCTCATACATTCACACACACAAACACAAGCTATGGTAGAAAAACAGCTTCAGGCACAATTTTGTGTTTTATCTTTACAAAACGGCGAAAAATAACGATTTATAAAACAAATAAAATCATCGGCTTTTCTACTTAGTTGGTCAAAGAATCCAGGCATAAAAAAAACAAATAAAATCCTAGGTCAAGGAAAAAACGTGGCGGGCGTTCGATGATCATTTAGTTGCAAAGCATAACTATTAATTTTGCCCACCATTACGAATGACTTTAATGCCAAGTTACAAAGCAGTGGGTGTAAATTAAAGATTTTTTTTAAAAACATGAAGGTACCGGTATGAGCTTTTTATCTTATTTTTTTTTTAAACCAAGACACAACTTAAGACTGTGGACGAACTTGTGCATGTACATAAAGATCATTTTCGACTTGAAAACATTCTTGCCGTTGTTAAGTATGCCAGTTATATCGGTTTGTCGTAGGAGCCAATATGCCTATTACTACAATTTCCAAGGCGGGAAAGATTTTTAGATAAAATAACTGAACTCTTTTCTGAGAATTGTGTAGAATCCGGGTCAGCATCACGCACAGCCGACTGTATCATAATCTCATAAAGGTGTATACTTTTTTCTATTACGTTAACTTCTAATTGCACACTCTTCCCATCATTTTGGGGTTTCTTCTACTTAAGCTTCATCTGTGTTATATCTTTTATGAAATATTTGAAGCGTTTCGGCGGAAGATTAACAGAATTTTATTGATGTCTCTATACCGTTACTACCCTCTTCTCTCTGTGTTTTCTTAATCATACATGACGTATTAGTAATCATAAATGGGTGAAAAGTAATCTCTTTATTGCCTGTTTTTAAGATAAGTTTTCGCTAAGCTAATTGTTAAAAATTGACACACTCGGCAAAAAAATGTGATTATATTTCTTTTTTATAGGGGTTTAAGAATATTTACAACAGATGACTAATGCAAAGAGGTTTGTTGATGCCGATTGAAGTTTGCAAATATGATATACAAGGTGGTTGAAGGCTACTCGTGCAGGTTTAAAACTCTTTTGATGTAACCATAGGTTCATACTCCTTTTTAACATGTCATTATTTGCCCTTGGTCCTAGTCTAGCAATGAACGTTGGATGTTTCTTGGATTTTACCCAAAAATTAATGTTTGGGCCATTAGTGTTGGCAAGCAAGGTATTTTTTAGAAATAAGCAAAAAACATACTACATTTGTTTTGTTTTAGTTCTTGGAAATTGTCCGTGAATATTATTACACGAAGGTCTTTCTTTATTAGGTTATAAGGTTGCATTTTACCCCGTACCTAGCATACCCCTTTTCAATGTCCTTATCAAATGTACAAATGTAATTGTCTATCCGCTCCTATTTTATTCCCATTATCTCTCTCTATCTCTCTCTCTCTCTCTCTCTCTCTCTTTCTCTCTCTCTCCTTCCCCCCTCTCTCTCTATATATATCTATCTATCAATCTCTTTCTCTCTTTCTAATGAGATGTGTCTTTGATTTGCACGGTTTCTGTAAACTTGACTCTCTCTCTCTCTCTCCAAGGCATCAAGACAAAGCCCGTCCCCCGGTTTTTCGTTTCCTTCCTGTCCATTGACATGCTTTTTGCATTATTGCTTGAGCATCATTGATTTCAACACGAGTGTTAGTAAACGAGGCTCTTAGTTTACAAATCAATCCATTTTTTTACAAATCTTTGCTATTGGTTTTTACTCCTTTGGAATTTTTACGTATCATCAACTCTTGAAATATTTTTATTTATTTCTTTATCTCTCCTTCTTTGTAATTGCCTTTATTTCTATTCGACGTTTTTGTTATTCATATTTTAGTTATTATATTTTCTAAGAGAAACTAACTGGATTTTAACGAAGACTTTATATGGTTTATAAGCGTACCGGCGTTATGCCGACCTTGCCATAGACATTTCGAATGAAAATAAAGAAAACCCGAGGTTAAATATGAAGACAGGCCTAGAACCAGGAGATTCATGTGTAAAATAGTTAAGTAGCTAGAGCCATTTTGGGTCAGAAACTGTTGCAATCATGAGATTCATCATTCAATGACTCCGCACGCTTGAGTTCTATGATCAGTCCAATTTCACATCTGCTCATGCGGCAATAACAACAACAGCATAAAACATAGGTCATATTTATAAACTTCGTAGTAACAGTATCTTACAGCCGGGTTGTTTTTTAACCTCTTTGCCGCACAAGGACAACTTTTCAACCAAAATTGTATCATCCTACATCAATATAAACCACCCCATACTACATACCGAAAACAATGGCTAATTGTTTTTCACTTGTCGTGATTTGAGAATAAAAAAATCAAAATTCCAGCAGTTTTGTTTTTTGCACGCCATTTCAGATTTTAGAGCAGCAAAATCAAGTTTTACCCGATTATACACAAACGGATTTCACAACAATAAGCTGCTTTGGTATCGTTCTCTACTTCGCCAAAATAAATCCGCTAGGCCTACTAGTTTTATTCAAGTGAATGAAAGCTTTGCACCAAAATATTAGCTTTTGTAAATAATGTGTATAATTTGTTAGTAAATTGCAATAAATTCTGTTCAAAAGACAAACTAAGCTTTCGTGTAATCTGAGGCAGGATTAATAAAGGCAATGTAATTTTTTAAGTCACCATTATTTTAAGAAGAATCAATTAAAGCTAATTATATGTTAGTTTTGTTTCTTTTCCTCTCATTAAAAAGTTTTTCTTCAAAGCACCCTCGATGTTAATCCATGGTTGGTAAACTAAACTCAACTTAAAAAGATAAGTCTGTGCTAGTTGTTCATCTCTTGTCATTTCACATTATCACAGATAAAACTGTTTACTTTGTTTCTGTGACATTTCCATCACAGTTCATCCCTTATCAACTTTTGTGTTACTGTGTCTTCGTGTTTTTTGTTTTTTTTTACATGAAAAACTGCCAATTGTAATGTTGTTGGCTGAATGGTGGAAAATTGATTTTATAAACGTTTTGCATTACGTGGAAGAGATTTATATGTGGTGGTTAGCTTTTTATGAAGCTTATAGACCGTGGAATACAAAGATGTATGAATCGTGACAAAAATTATGTTCTAAATTGTGACCGTGGTTTTTTTATTGATCTTCTCCCTACAATTTTCGCTTTGAAAAGTTCAAGTTTTTGTAGGATAGTTCTTTTGTACACAACACTTTGTTCAATGTAAAATTGTATATTGTTTCCCTTATAAATAGTTGTACTTGGCTGAAGCCTGAATGCCTTTGGTGAGGCTGCTGCCTGCTGGTCTCAAGCAAAATGTGTGATAATTATAGACTCTTCTTCATGGCCTGGCATCCAACAGATTACGCTTTTGGCAGCGAGCAATCGCTGGTTGCAAAACTAATAGCAGTAACTAGAACTATTCCACAGCTTTAGATAACAACGACACCGATGACTACCCTGTCTTACCAAAAACGGAAAGATTCTAGAAAACACGCTCACGGTTGCGCTGAATAGCGAAATAAAATGCTCAGTTTTGTAACTACATGTAGAAAGTGTGACACTGTTGGACGCCATTTTGGGTAGCCTTTAACGTGCCCGCCACTGTCAGCCATGTTATTGTGCTTCTATTTGTCCGCTCAACAGAATAGCGATCGCTTGTTTTACATTCGAGTATTGAGATAGTTCTCATGTGAAACAGAGTGGTGATTTTTTTGTCTTTTATACTTTCCTGTTCATTTGCTATGGGGTGTTCACATTGCTTTGTCACTGACATTGAAAGTTAAAAGTTGAAAAACTTATCAGTTTCATCTTCGTGAAAATTGAATCACTGTGGTTTTTTCCTTTTAATTTTTCTAAATAAAACGAGTATGTGGTTTTGTTGTTCGCAAATTCTAAATTTTTGTTCATAATACTGATAACTCTTTATGATTTTATGTTAACCATTCTTAGAGCTTAACATTAGATAAGGGTCAGTGTTGTTTATTGTTTTGGAAAATATTATGTTCCTATCATTGTCGTCGTCATCGTCGCTGTTGTTCTTAATGTTATTATTGTTATTATTATTATTATTATTATTATTATTATTATTATTATTATTATATTATTATTATTATTATTATTACAATATTTATATTATTATTATTTTATTATTGTAATTATTATTATTATTATTATATTGTTGTTTTTGTTGTTGTTGTTGTTGTTGTTGTTGTTGTTATGTCTTGTTATGTTATGTTATTGGTGATGACGTCTTTTGTGTGTGGTGATTTTTCTCTCATTTTTTATTCGTCTGCATAATGCATACGACAAGACCAAATCATTATAGTGTCCAAATCTTGTTTATTTCTTTTGTTTTCATTGTTGTGTAATTACACTTCTTGTGATCATGCCATATACCTCAACATTTGACACAAAACTTACATGTGTATGGACATAACTTAATCGCTTTGAACAAAAAATATTAAGCCTCCGAGTTTAGTTCATTTTTATTCTTTTCACCTTGTGTTGTTATTCCATCATGATTATTATAAAGATAATTGTCATTGTTTTTCATCACAGCAGTTGATCACCCACTTGTCTCGTATTCTATTCCTCTTGTCTTTGTTGTTATAAACTGATTTTGTTGTGTGACCAGAATCAATATGACTAATTCTGCCTGATTGGGATGACTGTGAACTGCGAACAACTGTATAAGTGAAATTCACATCACAAGAGTTTCCATCATAACTAAATTCAATGGGTCTGACGAAAATTTCTAGTGCATCTTGGTAAGCACCTATCTATGATAAGCACCAACCTCTTCGGATTCCGCCTTCCTTGTTTCAGATCACCTCTTTGTGTGACACGATTGAAATTGCTGATTGCGCATCTTAAAATGCGCCACATTATCCTATCATACACACAAGGAGGTGTTTTTTTTAAATAAATTGCTACTTTTAATTGCATTTTTCATACTATTATTCTTCTGAACATGAGATAATTCAGCAAATTCATGCTTCTTTTTATTTGTACCACTGGGGATTGCAAATGAAGTAATATTATGCATACTGTTGTGTTACCAAGGTATGCAGTGCTGCGTATATTAAAAGATTTCTTTACAGTTAATTAAAAAAACTGATATGTGGTTTTTACAGGATAGTTCAAGTGCACTATCTATTTAATGTAGCACTTTTGTCGTTCCTTAGTCTGCAAAGGTTCGCATAACAATGCCATTGAAAACCTGAGCAAAGAGATAATATGAGGCCAATATTACTCAAATCAGGTTAACATTACCTTTGCCTCTATACACTCTTTTCTAGAAAAACTTAACAATATCATCATGTCTAAATTTTTCTTCTTTTCTTTTTTTATCATTAATCTTAAGTTTCACAGCTCATCTTTAAGCTGTATCGCTTTTTTATGAAGATTTTTTATAAAGTTTATTGACCTGTAAGCATTCCAGAGCCTGCTCTGGAGTTGTCTTTCGTACATCCCCTAGAATTTAGATCTTTATTTTACAAAACCTCGGGCTCAAGTTTCTTAATTTAAAATCAAATGTATTTTTCATTTAAAGAACAAAAATCAATAATAAATTAAAGTTATGTTTTAGATGCAGCATAGGTGAGAGTAACGACGCAAGAGCCGTTAATTTCTTAGAGGCTTATAAACCTTTGCAGGCTTTTAAAATCTCCAAACACGATTTATTGATAAGAACACAAACTTTCCTAATTGCATCTCTAAAGCATGCGTGAACACGCTGTCCCTATTCTTTACTAAATCTACTTGTTGCTGCTTCTGTCGATGTCAGTAACAATGGCTGCAAAAACAATTTTGAAAAAAAAAGTCCAATAACGTTGCCGTTAGGCTACATGGTATGTAAAGGTTTAACTGTTGAAAATCGGCGTCTTTTTTCCTCTTCCCAAAATATTGCAAAAGACTGGTGGCTTGGGTTTTTGTTGGTTTTTTTTTAAATATAGCCAAGTCGATTGTCTGCATTTACAACGGCGCCAAGCGGAGACCGTGTATGCCCACAGCTTTAATTAATTTTGTGAACTTAAATAGGCCTGCGTATGAATCTTTTGTAAGGTACAATGTGTGTGCTCTGTCTTTAAATTTTTCACAAAATCAAGCCTGAAGTTGCTATTTTTCTAGCATTACATTCCATTTCAATGTTGATAGATTTAATATGCTTTAGAAGGAATTAAGAGAAAAATATAGTATAGCCTATTTTATCCATCAAGAATCATAAAAAGCATTCACTAGATGAAAATTCCGAAGTATTTGAAGTATCATTGATTTTGGCTAAGGAATTACCTTTAATGATTCTAGGCCTAAGTTTCCCTTATTATTTAGCTCTGTAATTTTTAAAGCTGTTGATTCATTTTACAGACCGTTTGCTTACCGTGACTAATGAACTCACGTCATGGGCTGTGGAAATAAGAATTAGGATTATAAGAGACGACTAAACATATTACTTTTTATGTTTTAAAAATGTTTACAAAGCGTGAATACTGACAGCAAGAAGAATTGTGATTTACGTTATTAAAAGAGCTGTCTAGCGCGCTTTGGAGCCGTTGGCGTCTTAGATTTTTATAGCAGCCAATAATATCAAAGGCTCTGATCAGAAAGTTGATTATCTTTCAGATCCCAAACACTACCGTTAAAAAATACATAGGCCTAATTTCAAAGCACTCTTGATTAATGAAGTATTAAACACCATCAAAAAGTGATAAAAACTGTTCATTAAAAACCTGTATTGTTAGTTTTGTGACAATTTTCATTTTCATCTCTTCAAAAATAACATTCTTGTAGAAATTTAGATAACAGGAAAAATTTTCACGATAGAAGTATTTAAGTTACATTAATGATATTATTCATAACGAAAGAAATAAGACATTTTGTTGTTTTCTTTTAGTTATATAAAGATCGTATCTGAAGATATTTTATCCACCTTTATAATGACAAGCCAGATTAACGTATTTGTTTGTTTTCATTTTTCATTATGATTTAATTTTTTAAAATTTGTTCTCCTGTAAATTCAATAATTTTAAATTTAAATTGTAGCTTTTAAATCGCGTTTTAGTACGTTACTGGTACTAAGATACACTCGGCGGGTCCGAAAGGTGCCACTTTGCCAAAGGAGATTTTTGTTGTTTGGTTGTTTAAAAAAGAAGTTTTTCCACCTTAATTGTAAGTTGACTTATAGTTATTTAATTTTTTTGCATTGTCATATTATATATATTTATCGATGTGAAAACTAGAGATTTTATGTGAACTATGTACAAAGATTTCGGACGGTTTTATTCTAATTTGTAAATCTTTATAAAATATGCTTGGTGTCAATGTCAATCATGGATGTTGTCTTTTTTCCTTCTGTATTTTGGGTCATTGTTTGATCAGTTACATTCGATGTCGTTGTGTTTTTACTTTTTATGCGACAGTTGTTAAATTATTCACTGGCTCAGTTGATTCACAAAATGCTGGTTGTTGTTTTTATTTGTTGTTTTCGTTGGTTATCTTAAATTGAATACGTGGCAACAACTCGATCATGTTTTTTTTTTTCATGAATACAGAAATGCTCTTAATTATGAGAATGACTGATGTGTGTGAAAGCTTTATTACATTTGTAGACATTTAGTTGGTTAGTGACCTCATTGCCAAAAAATGCTAAAATTCAACAAATGTTTTCGACTTCATGAGCGGTATGATTTGTGACATGTGTAAAAAGTGGTTTATTGCTTCACTAGTGGAACAAATAAACACAAGTGTTATTAAAACGTCAAAAAGGCGTTGTGAGTTCATTTAATTATTTTAATCTCACGTTCTACGAAAGAGCTTTTTTTATTGTAATCGAGGCATTTTTAATTCCAGGTCAATAATTTCGAGGGTTGCATTACATAGGGTTTTCTGGAAACGCGTTATCGAGAAGGTAATTAACTACGAGATTTGGAGAAATATATAACGGTATATCATGCAACCAAATTATTGATGTTTTATAAAGATTTGGCGAATTTTATTGTTACAAATTTTTTTTACTGATTTTGTGACATAGCTTCATGATTATTGTCGTTTAATTGCACTGGTATTCTTTAAAGGGTGTTAAAGGTAAAGAAATCAGTTTACGGTAGCTCTATATCTAGTTGCGCTTTCTGTTTTGACATTTACCAGACCTATATTTAACAGTCCTACATTATTTCTCATATCCAAAGAAGAATCCTGATTTTAAAATAGTTTATTGCATTTTCATAACTTATACCGGTACATCAAAGTTTTTAAAGAAATTTGGCATAAGAGAAGTAAGTTTTTATCTAACCTATAAAATCAGAGGCAACTAAAGGATTTTTTTTCCAAACATCGTACATCTATGGGGGAATTTATTGTTCTATGAAAGATGTGAGAGTAAGGCAATGAGAGGTGTGGAAGGTGTTTGGAGGGTAATTCGTACCATAAATGATATGTCAGCCACGTCGGAGCATAGTTTTTTTTTAAAAATGTGAAAAACGATCGAGTAGATAATGTATAACATGTCATACTTGTGAAATAAAAATGTATTTTTTATCAGAGACTATTGCAACCGCGACATTAGTTTTGTGAGGTAAAAATCAAGATTTTATCGGAGAAGTTTCAGATAAAGGAAACACCATTTCTATCTCCATTTTTCCATCGCCAATGCGATACTATTAGTCGTCCGAAGACCTGCCGAGCGGGTAAAGAAAGAACCGTCTAACGACCAATATCAGTCCAGATATTTTATGGATATTTACCTGATTCCATACCTATATGTATGAAATATCTCTCTCTCTCTCACTCTCTCTCTC
>BMAT01008772.1:590211-622098 GCA_019649035.1 Elysia marginata
AGGGTGTTGCAGGCGCATATCACAAATCCAAGAATTGCCTGTAGCTGGGTACCCATTTTACATGTGGGTCAACTGGGGAAAGTTAGGGTAAATTGCTTTCCCAAGGCAACTGCAACATGGCATGGTTGGGAATCAAACCCACGACCTCCAGATCGCGAGTCCAACGCGCTAACCACTCTGCCACGCTGCCCCCTGATTATACAAGAATTCTTCACTGTTGCGTGTTATTAGTGCTGTATATATAATTATATGGGAGAAAGCTTGATAAATTATATTATCTTGTTTTGAAATAAATTTTTAATCCATTCAAATATGAAAAGGTGATATGTGAGGATGAGCTGGAGCATATAGCTACTTTAATCAATTTGAAATGCGAAACAAACACAGCTGTTATATTATGATAAACATTTTATTGCAGAGGGTTGCGTTGGACTCATTTCGTCTAAATGTTGTACATTCTCATATCAAAGTCATGAGAATTCAATTGGCACAGCAGCTGCGTTCTGCACAGGTACTATTTCTCATACATCAAAGAAAATTTTAAGTATTTTGCTTTAAAAAAATTGCAACTTCATTACTTAAATCAAATTTGTACTTGCTTAAAATTGTATTCTTTTTATAGGCATTTTGAAACGCTTTTAGGTAATATTTGAATGATATGGTGAATTAGACTATTGCAGTTTGAGACAGCCTCTTTAACAGCATTACCTATGTTATTTTTCTTGAAGGGAAATATTTTAATTGGTTTCATTTGACCTGCAATCCTAGCAATTCTGATTCTTTTTGCAATTCTTTGATGCCCTAATTCATGGAATATTGATGTAATTTTTATCATAAGTTTTCTGTCAAAAGATGCTCGTTTTTATAACTGATTTGCTAAATTTATAAAATAATTGAAAAAAAAAGATGAGATATAAATGTTAAATGAATTTAAACAAAATTGTTTAGTTTTCCTTTTTGTCTACCAGTCAATCAATGCCTAGTGCCTTAGCAAGAAAATTAAGCTCGTGTCTCTCTCTACATAATTGACATATATTCTAATTTTTATTTATTCAACTCAAAGTTCAACTTTTAAAACAACATGCACTAGTTTACTTTGATTATTATCAGTATTCCTATCGTCATTGTGATTAATGTATAAAACTGCTCAAGTTTTCTTCTTTTTTTTTAATAAGCTGCAAAGGTATGCATGGAACAAATGGAGCTCTGCTTTGGAGGAGAGAGAGGATTTTCAATTGGCAAATCACATTGCAGTGGCTAAGAATCATTACAAGTAAGACCTTTTTACTTTCAAATATCAGGTATTTTATTTATTAAGTGTTCTTTGTGTGTATGTGTGTGTTTCGGTGTAGGGTTGGGTGTTCCTATCTGTTATAAGCTTGTAGGACTCATCATCTACTCTTTGCTATTTTTATTTATTTTTTATTTTAATGCTATTATATACTATGAAAATTATTTATACTCATTTTAATACTTGTGTGCTGGTCCTGTATATCTTTGGCGATGCATGGTTCATAGCTTAAGAACTGTTATTTCATTTTAGGTTTAGACAATTTTATTGTCATAACATTGTTTTAAAGATAATATTTCTGTATCAGACATCCTCCACATTGCATAAGACTCTTTATACGCTTACTTAGTAAGTCTAGATCAAGCTAAAGCACAATTTATTGTTTGTTTCAGTCTAGATCTAGATTTCGCTGCTGTAAGTAAAAGCATGAATAAGTTCGATAGTCTTGGAAAATTTTAGTTCTCTAAAATATCAGGAAAATTTTGTATATTTGTTTGTTGTATTTTATGGTTTTATGATTTATGATTTGGTATGGTAAAAAACATTTGGGAAGGATTTCAACGCTGTAGTTTCCATTACTCAACAGTTGCACTTTAAGTACCGAAAGCAAAGGTTTCTTGCGATTACCTTAGTTCTTGAACAGGCTAACTTAAACTAACTTTTGAAGTCATTGAGATAAGAAAGAAAAAGTATTTAAATGTTTCATCACATTTGAGTCCTGATTCAGCATTAGTTTATTTTTCAGTGATGTTCAGCTATTTTCATCCTTGGAACACCATTGTCTTATTTCTGTTTGTTTTGTTTGTTTTCTAGTAAAAGGTTGATGCGTTTATGCTTCACTTCTCTTTTGGAGTATGCCACTTGGCGTCAGAAGAGGAAGGTTAGTTGTTATTTCCTTTTAATGGTTCTTGTAACTATTGGCAAGGCTATCTCAAAGTAAACAAAATGATAAGGTAATTAATTGCATTTTCTCACATCTAAAAAAGGTAGGTTTTTATCTCAACTGAAATAAATTTTTGTCATGCAGGGGTCCTCATCTTAGTTAATGACTGACATTTAATCCTACGGATCAAGTTGGGTGGATGTAGCATTTTTGGCTGCAAAGTTAGCAAATACTTAAACTTCAATTTAATATGGTACATAGTTATCATCAGTGATGTATATGGTAATGAATTGTGAGTAAAATCTAATTTTATTTTTCACATTATTGTTGATATTTATTACTTATATAAATTATTTTAATTTTTGTTTCTACCTCTTTTAGCAATTAATTTTTCTTTTACAGCAATCTTATGCTGTGGCAGATGCCCACTTCTACCTCAGATCCATGCCAGTCTATCTATTTCACATGAAAATTTTTGCTCATACAGAAAGAAATTGTAAGGATATTGCAGAAACTGGGATCAATTTCAGAAGGTAAGTTTTTTTGTTTGTTTGTTTTTTGTTAATCTTTTTATTCCATAAAAAAAATATTCAGAATTTAGTCACATCTCGTGTACAAAGGCGTATTTTGATCAATCCAATTTAAATTAATGGCCTAATTGTATCTAAGTTCTAAGTCAAGTTTCTTAATTTATAGAAAAAAAACTGAGTTTACAAGTACAAGCAAATGTACATGAAACTATTTAAATTTTTAATGCAAGTTTATGTATTAAATAATTACACTCTACAAACATGTGATATGATCAGAAATTTATATTACAACTGGTACCCGTATTTCCAATGTACAACATGTTTAGCCTTTTCTTTTTAAAGTACTGTGTAAAGTGTAATTTGTAGTGATTGCTCACTTTTGAGGAATCCGTTATAAGCTTTAAAGATTCTCCAAACATAAGCTTTTGTAAATTGTAAGCATTCTGATGAGCAAATATCTGCCTCCTAACCTAATAAGCATTTACTATGTTTTAAGAGCATGGTCTTCTGAACCTGTATTTTATTGTTTAAATTATACATCCACTGTTTTTAGGGTTAAATATTTATTTTAATAAAAATATCCAACTGCTGCAAAAAAGTTTAAAAAAATAAGTGATTGAAGGACAATTTGGCGCACATAATGGAAATTAACTTGGCTTAATTTTGATATCACAACTAGTATGTCTAGTGTGATGTTGAGAGAGAGAGAGAGATACTATGTAGGTGTAGGTGTGTGTGTTTTGTTGTTTTCTGTTGTTTTTTTTTTTTTCAATATTTCATGTGGTATGACTCAGTCTATAAAGTATACAACTGTAAAAAAAAATTCCCTAAAGGAAAAATAAAGATATCTTAGTGAATTGTTTCATTCATTTTGGTTTTCTTTTGATAGTCAAATCAATTTAATTATTATTATTATAATAAGGACAAATCAAAGCTTTTTCTAATTGTTTTGTTACTGAAGCCATTGTTTTTTTTTTTTTGTTTTTGTTTGCTTTTAGATCCAGTGTTTTTAGCCGAGTATTCCGACTCTGGCATGCTGCTGCTGAAAGAAAACGAGATGAGAGGCTGATGGAGAGAATGGTACGCAGTTAGCAGTAAAAGCAGCTCCTTTCTTTTTTTTTTCACTACATTTTGAATTAAAATCTATAAAATAAAACAGTCCTTGTTGTCAAGGTTTAGATTTTTTTATTGAAATGTTGAAACTGGACACAAATACTTGAATAGCCTTAGTGCTCAAGTTTGTGTGAAACTTGGAACAAGTGTTAGGAAGCAGTGAAGGCAGATAAAGTGATGCTGGGCACTTTTTAATAATTAAGAAATAAGTAGTCTTGTTAACTTTGGGATATTCCTGGTCTACACGCTTTCTAAAATAGTTATTCTTGAAATCCATGGATTTTTATGTTACTGGATAATCAAATTTACTTAGCAGGTAGTTATCACTGATGTGATGAGCAGATATTGGAGCAGTTCAAGCTCGTGATGTAAACATTTCTTAGCAGAGCAATCAACTCACTTGATATATTAAGTTTGCAGCTGATGTGATGTTTTATCCATATATTCAAAGGGGAATTCGTATTAGTTTTTTTAAGCTATTTCAATAAATAGAATCCCTGGCCATTTTATCATTTTCATTTTGGTGGTTTAAATGTATTTTTGCAGGCTTTGCTTTACAGAGAATCTGTGATAGTTCAATCAACCTTTGCACTGTGGAGGAACAGAACTCAAGAATTACTATTAATCTCTGAAAAGATGAATGAAGCAGAGAGGCATTATCTTTGGTCACTCTGTTCTAGAACCCTTGGTGTTTGGCAATGCTATGTATCAGAGCAGAAAAAGCAGTGAGTTAAAATCTTTATTTTGTATATAGTGAGCCTATAGCATAATTTTTTTTCATTTTTATATTGTCAAAAAGGAAATAATACTATTGCGCTGTATAAGGCAGAGAGGCATTCATAGGTGAAGGGTGGCGTTTACCACTTAGGCATTAGGCTTAACGGTTTTCAAGTATACGATCATCTCCACATAAGCATGTCTGATGCAAGCTTAGGGGACGTTAAACTACTGAACTCGCAAGAGTTCAAGTCAACATTCTAAAATTTGACAGATGAAAGAACGGTATCACTTCAGAACACCTCAAGGATATTAAAAATAAAGCCGTTGGCACACTTCAATCCTATAACCTACATCCTTCACCTGCCTGCTCGAGTGGGTAATGGACTCAACTGTGGGGTGCCGATGTCCTAGACCTAGAGTCGGGATATGCTGATGGCATTACACGGTTCAGCTTTTTCTTGTGTTTAACATGCTGCTTTTTATAAATACCACACCAATTTACATATTCTATACATATTAATAAACTTATTGGGATAATTCTGGCATTGGCCTGCTTGCAAAACTGACAAAATAAAGGGGATGATAACCCATTTTTAACACCAGCGAGCCAATCCCAGGGATAAACCAACTTATTAATAAAGTATCTTATGAGTGAAAGGACAATAAGAAATAACAGACTTCAACTTTACTAACTTATGACTCGGCTTCTATGAACTGCACAATGTGAACAAAACCACGTGAAAGATCGGCATTTGATCTGATTGTCTGCCAAGTTAGCTAACTATTATAGATCACTGCAATCTGACAATATTTAGTAGATCAAATGATCACATGGTACTGAATACAATAACCTTAAATGTATGTACAGCAAAAACGTCGGCCCCTTGTCCATGCCAACAAGGCTGTCTGGTGGTAATAGATCTATATTCAACATCTAGTCCAAATTATTGTGTAGTTAGATTGCAGAGCTAACGTCTACTGTATCCTGCTTAAGTTTAATGATGCTAGATTTAGTGAACTTTTGATTCCTTTGATACTGGCAGAGATCTAATCTGGATTTAGATTAGACCTATCAATCAGATTAGAATAGTCTACCATGGCCTACATCAAAAGGGTAGTGGATAATGCTAGGAAGAAAGCTTTCAGTTTCACATGCCATCATGTGAGGAGAGCAAATCTGCTCATATCAGCTAGCCTCCATCTAAAAAACAAAAAAGGTGCTAAACAAGGGTTTTTTCCTTTAACATTGCAAACTAGCATTGTGACCCTGGGTGTCTCTCTTGTGGTTCCTAACTCAACATCTCAGAGAAACCCTTTTTCGGGTTTTAAACTGAAGTCAGGTTATTCAGGCTCCCCCGGTTTGGTTTGAACATACTATATTATGGGTGTCATGTATTCAGTGTCTGAGTCGATTTTTGTATGAAGATCTGAAGGCAGACAAAAAAGTTCAGGGTTTTTTTCTTGAAGGTATTCTTGACATCTGCATTGACTTAACTTGGCATGAGTCACCCATCAAAATTATGGGACCGGGGGGTATGGGGAATGCTATGGGTTGTAATTTGGTAAAATGCAATCTTCAATTTCATAAGTTCAGTATCTTTTTATATAAGTCTATGCAATATATCACCATTTTTTGTTGCCATAAATAAAGAAACGAGGAGCTGAGTTGTGACAGAACAATCATTGCATATTATAATTTAAAATTTGAATATAATTAAAATGGGTTGTGAGATGATTACTTTTATTTTAATAATCTAAAAAAGAAGGAACATGA
The DNA here is from genome assembly GCA_019649035.1 of Elysia marginata. Classification (NCBI taxonomy): domain Eukaryota; kingdom Metazoa; phylum Mollusca; class Gastropoda; family Plakobranchidae; genus Elysia; species Elysia marginata. The sequence continues at coordinate 596,523 of BMAT01008772.1, forward strand.
CAAATTGCTTAAAATTCTATGAGATTTGATAAAGTGGGTAACATACAATTACCTTCGCGACATAGCACAAAACAGATCCGACTGGAAGCACCTGACGACAGCAATATACTGATCAGCCCAGGCAGAGACGTCCATTGACGTTGCTGCGGACGGGCATTAATTAAATAATGAATACAATTATCCTGTTGTTGCATTTAAATTTTTTATGACGGTTATCAATGTTTTAATGTGTGATAGCAAACTGCAAAGAGGCTTTTTAGCGATGAGCGTGAAAAATCGGTGGACTGAACCACATCTAAGCAGCCCTGTACAAATTTTATCAACAAAATGACCATTATCTGTCCAAATTTACCTTTAAATACATTTTAAGTTTGTTTGTTTTTAACCCTTTTCTTATATCCTTTCTTTCCTTTGAAGAGCTTTAAACCAAACCAGAGCTGTGTGTCATCATGTCCATGCACAACTCAGCAGAAGCTTTCAGATGTGGAAACAGGTATTCTTTAGCTTTGTTTATATTTCTTAGTTATAGTGCAACCTTGAGGAGTTTTCTAAAGTCTCAGAAAATTCTTTGTCTTCTCATCTTTTACTCACTCCTATTCTCTCAATTTAGGAAATGAAGGTTTGAAGTCAGCATTAGGTCTTAGATGTCATTCCGGATCTAGTATTCTAAACGGCATTGTATAGACCAAATCTAGTTGCTGATATTGTATTGCAAGGAATTGGAAGTTTATATTGAAGCTCTTAGCAAAGTTTTCTCATTGCAAATTACAATATGAAAATTAACTTTTTCTATGCCGTATCGGTCGGCAAATTTGACGTAGTTAGACCAACGACCAATTCACCTGTCAGTTATATTTCGTTTCACTGCTTCCATGTTTCACGTTTTTAAGTAACTTTTATATTGTTGAGCAAAAATTAAGACTATCGGCATCGAAATATCCCATGCTTGTTTGTTTTAAAGCCGTTTGTTGGTGCATAATCAAGAAACTGTACAGTTTTGTCTGTCAATCATTTGGAGTTCAGTCTTGTGTTTATTAGAAATTGTAATTTTTAACAAGGTGGATTTTAATAAGCTTGACCTTCAAGAGCATGGCACAGTCCTGGCCCCTACTGGTTGGGTCGGTGTCAGTATAATGTGACCGGTTGAGGCTAAGTCATGGTATCCCCGCTAGTCTCTGGGTGGCAGCCCGTAAATTGTCATTGGGACCCAAGCCCTGAGAGCACCTTTGAAGTGGAATTGGGCTTGTAAAAATACCCTTCAATCAATCAAGAGCATGGGTGCAGAATTGAGTCCACATAAATCAAACCTGAATATCGTTTGAATATTTTTTTTTCATTCAAATTATATTCAGATTACCAATTTGATTTTTTTCTAATGTTTACTGAAAGAGGTAGAGGTAGACCGTTGGGTTGTGGACGATTTAAGATTGGGGGCTGACAAAACATGGAATGAGCTAAAATAGCTTGCCCAGGACAGGGATGCTTGGAGAAATTTTGTTGGTACCCTACGCTCTCAAAGAGATGTAGAATAATGTGCACCTACTCGGACGGTACTGAAAACATATGAAAATATATATATGTATGTATGTATATACATATACATACATACATATAATTATAATTATATATACTGGTAATTGGGCTTTCTGATTTAATTAGAAGTTAAGTTTTTTCCACATCGTTTAAAATTTTCAAAGTCGACTTTATATTCCAATACATCACACTAAGAGTCCAAGGTCGATAAATAATCTAGAATTTTCTGATTTTGCATGCTTTGATTAATTTTAAGTGCAAGTGCGGCACCCCTCTGAATAGGGGTTATAGGGGTCCCGTGGTCGATTTGCACCCTTTTTTTTTGTCCCTAAAACACCTATAAATATTTTTTAAAATAATTTTGACAATAAGGACTACCTCACAATGCTATAAAAGTACGCTGTTTCAAGAGGAAAAACAATGGCTTCAGCACATAGTATAAGCTAAAACCTAGCCTGCAGTGTACTTTTAGAAAAGCCCACTTTCCAAGCCTGCAATGTCAATGTAAATGCTGAACAGGGTGAAGGTCATTCAAATTTATAGGAATATTTTTCTATAGTCTGTTTCTTGTTACCTTTAGCCTCTTAAAAAAAGCTCTTGTCCTCGTTTTACATCAGTCTAAACTTCGTGATACTGACAGGTAATATACTGCCGGTGAAGACTGGCGAAGTAATAGAACACTGCTTGCTGAACTGCAGGCATGCATGAGACATGGGGAGGGTAGACATACCTCAGAATTCCTTTTCTTCTATTTTTTTCTTTTTTTTTACGTTTTTCTCAAAATGTCTTTTTCTTTTTGTATATATCTTTGTATATCTGCAAAAGTTGTACAGCAATTCGCATCAAACTTTGCATATGACTTGTCAATGCTTTGTTCTTGATTTTGTCAGAAGATTTTTTCAATATTTTGGTTTGTTTTTATTTTACAAATTTTTTTTTTTTTACTTTTTGGTACTTTGGCCTTTTATGCAAAACTCAAAAAATTTATAAAAAATTTTAAAAAGCAGCTACAAAAAATGCTTCATTATATAGGCCTTAAGTTTATTATTTTCATCCAATCTCTCTTTAATTTTGGCTGTCTCTTTGACAATAACTTATCTCCTTTCTAATTTATGAAGATTTGATTGCAATATCTTTGTATGATAAAAAAATGACATTTGACACATCAAAGTAATACTCTATTAAAATATATTTTGAAAACATCTTAGAAAATACTCTTTCAAATAACGTTTAAACAGTTTTAGCCTTTTCGTCTGTGTCTGACTATTGTGCATCTTTTTCAGCTTGTTCATGACAATAAAACCCAGGCTCTTCTGTTTGAGAAAGCAAAAGATCATCACTCTACAAAAGTCTTGAAAATATGCGTCACAGAATGGAAATGTCTGGTTTCTCAAAAGAGACGCTTTGCATCTCTGGCAGATACGAAGTGGAAAGTTTGCACTGAGAGACTTTCTCGGTATGAATAGCTTTCTCTTTTGTACTTGCATATTTCAAACGATATGTTTGTTGAGCTTATGAGCACCTTCTAGATTTGTGTCCTTCAAGATAACAAGACTTAAGAAAAGATGATGTGCCTTTACCTAATCTTCTGGTTTTCCTATTCTCATGCATGAAAAAAATGGTAAAAGTTTGGAGTTTCATAATGTTTCTTTTGTTCACAAAACTTCAAAGCTTTTGGTTTATTCAAAAAAAGGCCTCCATTTGTGTGGAGACTTTCATAGCATTATATTTTTTATACACTTTAGTAATCCCTTCCGGTAAATTTGTCTTCGTTACTCAGCGTAACTGTGTCGCCACAGAGCAGCGCCACTAATGCCCCAGCAGCTCCGTTTGCTTAATTTAAGCAACAAATACTTTATTAAATGAATAATTGAATAGAAAATGTGAGGTTCATGGTGGATGGTGGCTAGTTGGTTCTTCTCAGGTGAAGAGTGGCCGTGTTTCAGAGGTTTCTGTAAAGAGATTGTAAAGAATACTGTGAGTTTAAAAAACTGCCCACAATTGTATTTGTGAGGTTGTCAGCTTGGAGGACATCAAAACATAGAAAAAAGTGCAAGGAAGTCATAGAAAAGTGGTTGCAAATATAGGTGGTTACCTTACACAGGTGGTGGACTAGGCAGGTTCAACTTTATCTAATGTGGTCAAACCTTTTTAAATCGTCATCCAATAAAGATCTGACAGTCTTTACGCTAAAAATAGTACAGGTAGCTGCATTCATCCTCCCTGGTACCATTATTTCTTGCACTGTATCTGGATAGAGGTGACTGAAGTACAGTAATAGAGATGCCTCCTAAAAGCTTAAAATCAAAACCACCCAAAACAATATAAGGCAATACTATCAAGGAAATTACAATAGTTAACCGATGCAAAGGATGCAGTATACTTATACATATGTCCTCCAGGCTATAAAGATGCCATTGGTATGTTGTTGATAAGAGCAAGTGCACTTCAATTTCTTCAGAAGCTCACAAGTAAATTTTTTTCGCGGATTATTTTGAAAGGCTGAAATTTTATTGGTAATTCATCTTGACTCTCAATAGAAAGATTTTGCTCAAGACATGGACAATTCCTCATTTTTGTATATTATTGTCAGACAAGTTTTGATGGCATGGCACCAAGCAGCTGTTATGATGGCTTCTGACAGGAGGAGGGATATGGCTGCCACTGTTCATCATAACAGATCCCTTCTACAAAAGGTATGAGAGAGAAGGCTATTCTCTAACCAAGTATGAGATTGATGACTATTTGCCAACTGTTTTTTTAAACGATCATTAATGTTTCAATATTTGTATTTATGTTTATTTGTTCTGTGCAAAAAGAAAAAGAGAAAAATCTGCCTTTAAAAAGCGTTTTCTACCACAAAAATTTCTGACATCCGATTCATTTAAACTGCTTGTAAGACGTATGGACTCATGATATAATATACCATCTCTCTATATTTCTTACAAGTAGTTTCAATGAATTATGTTGTTAATTATGTTGATAATGTTAAAGTTCTTTTTTACCTTCAACTTTGTCACAAACACCAGAAATAATAATCGAGTAAACAAATAAAATTCCTGATGCGAGACTTGTGAGTTCTTTTAAAATCTTGAAAACATGAAAAGTCGTGTGAAGAACGTAGAAAATAAGTTTATTCAACTTAAAATGAAGAAATCAACACGAAACAGTACTCACATCCAGCAGCAGTCAAAAATAATAACAGTGGAATTGCCAATGTCCAGCATAAACAAATCCTAGATCTAACTTTTGCATAAAACTGCTCACTCTCTCTTCGTCCAGTATTCTATCCTCTCAGTCTTCTCAATCTTCTCTTTAATCAACCACGCGAGCCCTATTTATAAGCAAAACACACTTCTAAAAATAGAACACAAGTTCTAGCTATTGCTCAAACATTCGACCCTTTACAAGAAAGGTGAGAAAGGCGTGGCCTAATACGGCAGCGACACCCAATCGCAAGCCAAGTAAAAAATAAGTCGCCCGAAATTCCTCCTACGTCATCAAACATTATGTAAATGAACCAGAAGGTGGGAATCTAGATAAATCCAGAAGCCTAGATCTACAAAATTAACAATAGGCGATCATTCTAGATTTTTATGAGTTATGAAAACCGTAACTACGAATACTTAACATACCATTAAGAAAACAAACGTAGCCATAATCTAGGTATACACTGTACATAGCATGACTAAGGAACTTGACCAAAACAATGTCTAACTTCGTTACAAACTTACTGCCTTGACTTATCCGCTGCTCGCCTACGGCTCGTCAGAGTCCGTGGCCTCAGTAAACTTTATAATCTTCCGTGTAAACCTTCTCCACTTTTTCCGGTCTTGAACCAATAGTCTCATGGTTTGTAGATCGTTTGAAGTTTTGAGTTTCATATGGGGGTAAGCTTGTGAGAGTTCTTTGTTTATTATTACAGGTAGTGTGGTTGTTAGTCTTCCCGGATATCTGCATGGCATTCGGTTGAAGTATGCCTGCATGGCTTTATTGGCTTACTGCCTGGTGTTCAATAACTATTTGTGTTCTATCTTGATGTATCACACTTCTTCCTTGATAGTCTTAATATGGAACAAATAATGTATATATTCACAGAGTTATGATATTTAAATTCCTGTGGGCCAAAAATTTTGGGTTTTTTTTTACGATCTCATAATAAAGGTAGTTTTGTTTAGTCTTACAACTTAGGATATATAAAGTACATTTGGTTGTCATCTTGTCATAGTGGAATACTTCAGTGTATATGAATCAGAAAAAAAAAAGTTGAAAAGGCACTTTTTATAGCCGTAATAAGCTCTGGACAGTTCTTTTCTTTTTGCTTGCTTTTATGATTTGTTTACTAAAAAGCCCAACTTCCCTGTACACATTTCTCTTTTTTTTCACTTTGGTTCTAAGGTAATTCAAGAGTGGCATCGTTTTGCAGTTATCAAATCCTATAGGAGAGCTCAGACCCAACAGCTGTTAGAGGATGCTACAGAACAACTGCATCAAGGTTGGTATTCATGGTAACGTCCAACTCTTGATGCTGCTAGCATTTATTTTTCTTTTTTGTCTTATTCCCATTGTTTATATAAATATTATCATTGTCATCGTCATTTAAATTATTTAATTGATTTTTTAGTGTTTGTAACGCCTACTTGTAATACAATATCAGCAACTACATTTGGTCTATACAATGCCTTGTAGAATACTATAACTGGTTGTGCTTAGGGAAATTTATAATTTGTTGTTTCTACAGGTTTTCTTCTTTTCCAACAAGCAAAATGTATCTTTCATGCATTTCTTAGATGCCATGGAAAATAGATATTCTTTTGTATTTTCTTTCAACCCCAATTTTTTATGTGTCGTATTGTAATATCCATTTAAATCTGTTTATTGCGTTTTAGTCAAACTGAAATTGTACTGGCAAAAATGGCAAGAGATGAAGGAGGTAAGCCTGAAGAATGGTCATTTTATGAGGCAGGCAGAGGAACATCATGGCAAACTTTTACTGAAGAAAAGCATACAAGCTTGGAAGACATATTCAAGCATTTGTCTCAAAAAGCGGGTGAGTTTAAACTTGGTCCTAATTAGTTAATAGCTATCTGTATCAAAACTGTTTATGCGAATTTTAATAGTGTATTCAGGGGTAACTCAAAGAGTATTTGTTTTATTTTGTATGTTTGAACAGCTTTTTTTATCTAATGTGCAGGTTAAATAAAAGCACATGTTGACAATTATTGTTTTGTTTGATTTTATTGTCGTTTTTGTTTGTTGTTTGTGGGGGAAGGGGGTGAAAGGAGGGGTTGAATCTTACCATTTTTTTGTTGCTTGTGGAAAAGACACTTTTTTTGCAAAGCTTTGGGGGTTTTTTCTTGTTCATGAATAATACATCAAACTGCTAGCCCATTCTTTGAGATTTTGTGGGTTTTTTATTAAATTTTTTGTCTTTTAGACATGTTTATTGTGATAGGCTTCTCATATTGACAGTGCCTATATCATTTGTTCATTACATAATATGAGCTCCTTTAACATTATATGACATCTATTTTTATTTTTTTCTTCTGTTATTACAAAAATATGCAAAAGCTACTGGCACGGCAGAGCAAGTGGTTTCATGATGTACGATTAGTGGCCAAATTCTACTTGATATGGAAAGATGAACTTGCACAGGCGGTACAAGAGCAGGAGAAAACAGATCTGGCATTGTGGCAGTGGAGTCTTGTGCTTCAGAAAAAGGTTAGTACCTCTTTTTTCCTTTCTTTTATATCTTTATGGTTTTGGTAAGCCTTATTACTTGTTTACCCGTTTACACAGTTTTCTTACCACAAAATTAAAATCGCTTCCTTAGTGCTTCATAACTCGTCTGCAGCACAACACCAATGAAATATATTACCCACAGATACAATCAGTCATAGTCATGCAATTTGTCTGATGCAAGCTCAAGTTTAGAATTCAATCAATTTACTCCTCTTTTCTGCATCCACATGAGAAGCGTTTTAAGCTCAATAGAATATATCCCCTATAGATGATAAAGAAAAATTATCTCTTTTTTTTCAGGTGTTGCTAGCTTGGCAAGCATATGCTCAGTTTCGTAAGCACAAAAAAGAGCGCATGCTTGCAGCAGCTTCAGCTTATAGAGACCAGCTTCTGCGGAATGCTTGCAGTCAGTGGTTGGCCACAGCTGACAGTCTGTCTCACTTCCGGTCGCGCATGGCGGCACAGCATCAGGCTAAAGCTGTGGTTGATAGTTTCAATCTGGTCCACCGTATTGCTTTGCATTGGAAAGTTTGGGCTAAGACTAAAGCTTCGACTCGAAGACAGCAGCAGCGAAATCAGAGAGGTGTTGCTGATGTTGGTGCCAGTGCAAAAGGAACAACTTCTTTCAGCTATGCCTACCCACCATTAGTGTCAACACAAAGAATAACAGGTGCTCTCCCGTCAGCTCAACTGCCTATCACTAGTCAAGTCTATCCTAAAATATCTGAATTGCACGATGGAAATTTTCAGAGAGAGCAGTCTGAAAGAGTGAAAGATCTTTCAATTCCACATCATTCCCAACCAAGACCTGTGCCTGTGAGTGTTTCACCCGCTCAATCTAGAGGAGTTTACACTGGCAGGTCAGTTGTTGTTTTTTCCCTCAATCATGATTTCTGTAAATTTTAGGGGAAAGAAATAAAATTCTTATGTGATAACTACTATGTTGCACTTTTAGGATGAAATTTTTATAAATTTCTTTCTTCAAATGAAGAAAATGTAAAAATGTAAACATAGATCGTCATCATCAATGCAAGCAAATGCCACCCACTTGTGTCCTGGGCAAGCTTTCCAAGCTGACCCCATCCTTTTTCTGTCATTGTCATTATCCTCTCTACAGATCTCTTCCATGTCTCTCTGGCCTACACCTGTCTGTGTTCAATTATAGCTTCCACTATATTGCCTAGTGATGCTGTTATGTGTTTTTCTCAGTGTGTGTCCAATCCTTTACGCCAACTTCTCATTTTGATTTCCTCCTCCACTGGTTTCTACCCTGTTGGCCTCCAAACTGCCTCATTCCTTACCTTGTCATGCCATTTTATTCTCAGAATACCCCGCATACATATAATAAATTGCCCCAGGTGTGGCCCTCTAAGTTTCACATCCATACAGCAAAACTGATTTGACATTGAAGTTGTAAAGAACTTGATCTTTTCATATATTTTTCTAGCTTTCCATATCCTTTCTAGTTGTTTGTATGTTGATTTTGCCTTTCCAATTCTGCTTTGATGCCTGCATCTGTTCCACCCATCAGGTCGATAATACTTCCTAAATATGTCAATGAAACTACTTTCTTTAACGCATCCTTGGCATACCCCAGTCTGAATTTGATAAGTTTCCACAAATTCTGTCTATTCAAACTGTCAAAGGCTTTTTCATATTCAATAAGGTTGATCAAAATAGGAGAGTTCCATTCAGTTGACTGTTCTTAAATAATACACAATGTTGCTATCTGGTCCATACAAGACCGATTTTTTCTTCATTCTACTTGGTTGTCTCTTAGCTTTTCATCTACTGTATGGTTTATTCTTTCAATAATGATTCTGTTAAAGACTTTCCTTTGTACAGACAGTAGTGTGGTACCTCTATAATTGTTGCAGTTGCTTAGGTCTTCTTTCTTCAAATCAAATGTCCTTCTTTCCAATCACATGGTACCTTCTCCTGTTCCTAAATACTTGCAAATGTAGATCATGGAAATATAGGTGCTTTTCTATTCGTTTTAGTATTTTGAGGAAATGTATAGAGAATTTTTTTATGGATATGATTTGTTATTATCAGTTTTTTTTTAACTAAAGTGGGATCTGAATAATATCAATATTTCTGAAATAAAATGTTTTTTCACTTAAACTAGTAAGAAATGATTTTATGTGAAGAATAACATGGGACTTATTAAAAGTAGGCATTGATTTTAAGCAAGAGGTGCTGATTTTCGTGGCCTGTTTCAGCTGGAAAGAAAACAACAACATTGAAAAGTTATTGATGACTCTTACTTTTCCATCCCCACACCTAAAAGGGAAAAAAAACAATAATTACTAAGTCTTGCTTCATGTTGGTTTATGTAAATATTTTCCAAAATAATAGTAATATGAAAAAGTATAATAGGCATTGTTTTAGCATTTAGAAAAATAATATAAAAATGTATACATCCTTACAAGGGATGTGCTGTTTGTTTTTTGGCTAATTTTGCAAATTTATTTTCCAACTGGATAGCTCTGCCTTCAGGGATGTTAGGCAGCGCCCACCTCCAAAACGACCCGCGTTTCTGGCAGAATCTTTGAAAAGGGCTGGACTTTTTGCAGACTCTTTAGATGAAAGGTAACACTTTGAAGACATTTTAATTTCAACAGGTGACTCTTATTTTTCTAAATGTTTTTAGACAGTATTTATAGCTAACTTACTCATTGTTGTTACACAAACAAATAAAGTGCAGTTTCAGATAAAGTTAAAAAACTAAATACTGCTTAAATTGAATTTGAGCTTAGATTATCAAATTGCTGTACAAAATGGACCTTATTGCATAGGGAATGTTACATAAAAAAGTTTGGCGTTGTTTATTGTTGGTTATTTTGCGAGTCCTAATCTTAGATCAATTAGATATAAAGACATACAACAAGGTAATAATAAGTGATAAGCAATGGTCAAATTGCTAATTCCGATGTATTTAGTTGGGAGTTTTGTTGCTGTCCTTGTTTTTGCATAACACTTGCTTGCTTTGGAAGTACAAGATTTTCTTCTGATCTAAAAAAATTTTTAATTTTGATCCAGTAATTGTTATCATATTTTAATGCACACTGCTTTTAAAGACTACAAATAACATTGTATACAGTAATGCAAAAGAAGAATGAGTATTTTATTTTTTTTTCTTTATTCTTATTACCAGCTACAATAAAAAATTGTTTGTCTGTTTGCTTTTTTTTTTACAACAAATATGTTGTTTTTTTCACATTTCCTACACACAGTTCCAAAGAAGCAAGTCAGCCTGAAACTGCTGTCAGTGAGAGGGGGAGCTCTCCAGCTCTAAGTGATCTGAACATACAGGAATACCCACCCACTGGAAGGTTTCAGTCTGAGAAAACATTTTTCAGAGATGGGTCCCTGTCTGCAGAGGTCAGTGGAAAGCAGCACTTGCAATAGAGGCTAATTTTTGACATGGAAATTTTCAAATATAAAGGATATACTAATTATGTCTGTGGTTTTTTTTTAATGGAAATAGTCTTGTAATATTTTTAATGCGCTTTATAGGATCTGTAAATCACAGAAGAGCAATAACTGCTGATTATCAACAACCTTTCACAGCAGCCAGCATAGCTCTGAATTTGATTCTCAAAGTTTTACATTGGCTTAACTAATCTTATAAACCCATCAACACATTTCAATATCAAAACTTACCTCAGTCAGTTTTTGAATTGTTAAAATAGATAGTAAGATTGAGTGTGCAAGTTTAAAGATAAATATCAGATTTTGGAAATGTGCTAATAACAATCTAATTATGCTGTAAATATTAAGTATTATGTTTTGGTATTAGTGAGTTATTAGTTCCCAACTTTTTAATGCTTTTTTCTCTTAGTGTAAGTAAGTATGATTTAAGATAGCTACCATCACATTTATAAGGAACAAAACTAAAAATTAGAGGTGTGCTTGTGTTTTTCACCTACAGGTTGTTAGCGGCTCTGTTTCCAGTATGGGTACAGTGGAGGGGACTGTCAAGCCATTACACCTGCACAATTCTGAGGACACGGATCAAAGTGGAGCACCCACAGCAACAGGCTCTAGCAGCACAACCCACTCCCCTCATGCCTTTACCCCAAGCACTCAGCGGTCTCAATTCTCTGGAAATCCTCTACTGTATTCATCCCCAGTATCCGAAAGTAACACGGCCAGAGAGACCTGGAGATCGAATGTCGGGTCCAGGCCTGTCCCACCTGGGCAAGGTAGAGGTGGTGACAGGGCAGCAGGGGAGGGAGGATTCAGTGGGAGGAAAACCAGCACCAATGTCAGGCTGGAATATGATGAGGAAAACTTTCCTTCTGCTTTGAGTGGGGACACAGGTGTTTTGTTGAGGGGGAACCTCGATGGTGATGGACTTGGAGATGCTAGGCCAGGTAGGCGGAAGCAGCAACAACATCAGTACGGTAGTTACAGTGATATTGAACAGGCTCAGACTGCCGCGGGTCCTGATCCTTTTGTTCTTCTGAAGCCAGATTATTTCATGAAAAAACCTGTGGCATCCTCAGGAGGTTCTGAACCAAAGCAGCAAGAGGAAAGAGACTATGGTGGTAAAGAGAGCTCTAAGAAAAGTTCACTTAAACACACTCCCCGAAATTTTGCCAGTCATGTGACTGATCCAACATCTGGGCTTCCACCAATGGCAGAGTGGAAGTCTTTCAACACAGCTGAATCTTCTTCCAATACTGAACACCATCGGGAAGGCTTAGGTTCCTTGAGAAGAACACCCAGAGAGCATGCTCTGCATGGAAGTCCTCGGCGTCATGGTATACTACACAACAAAGTGTCTGATAGTGATGGAGATGCCTCACCCCTCAACACTGCCAGAAGCAGGGGTACTGTTACTTTTGCTAACCCTAAATCCCCAACACCAGAGGAAGAGCTAACTAATATAAGAGATCGTTTGAAACATTTCCACAATCAGAAGCAGAAGTTAAGGTAAGCAAGGTTTAAAGCTAGTCTTTTTTTTTACACCTTTCCATATACCAATCATATTTTCATGAAGTCAAAGATTCTTAATATTGTTATGCTGTTAACATAAGGATGTATCTCAAAATTTTTAGTTTTGAGAAAAAGAAAAAAAAATGTATCAAATCTTTCTTAAGTATTACTTTTAACTAGATTTACAATTCTCTTAATAATTAAATTTTGGCCAAGTCATTCTACACAATTTTAAGTATAAATGATGTGGTAATTAAGAAAGATAATTTTAGTGATTCAGTGCCATTTTTGTCTATTTCTAAGAGTAAGATAAACCATTATGTTAGCAGCGTTACTATATCAAATTGTTTTTGAACTTTGTGAGAAAATATAGAAAGTTCATTGAAGCCAAGATCATTGAAAGGAAGGTCTCTTTAAGGTAACCCTAAACAAACCAAAGAAGAAAGTTCAATCTTTCAACCTTGAAACTTTATCTAAAACTAGAAGGAATAGAACACACAGTGCTGAAAGATTTTGCAACGTCAGCCAGTTTTTCCTTTACTATATTAAATAATCCCACACTCTCTCTCTCTTTGACATTGTGATAGTTGTATTGCTTGCTGATAACTTGAACAACATATCGGAAAAACAGCTAAAAAGACTATTAGTTTTGGTTTCACTTGTAGTTTGTTGAGAAAAAGGTTAGTCTGAAATTATTTGCTCTATACAAGGACATTTGTAAAGGTTAAGAAAGAGAAATAATCGGGACTTTGTTTCAGTTCGTTGAAAGCAAGGGTTTGTTTAGTCCAAGGTTGTTTGATACGAGGTTCTCTGTACTGCTCTCTCCCCATGGCAATTCAACGAATTTTTTTTTTCAAATTTTTTTGTTTTATCATTTATGTCTTGTGTTAAAGTTAGATTGACATAAATCCACTACAAATAGTATTTTTGGTTTGTCAAACTGACAGAACTGAGCGACATATAAGTCTTGTGCAGTATATTTTTTTTTTATCATAAAAACATTGGATGTATCCCTCCTGTGCTGCCTTTGGGCAGCATAATTGTGGCTTTACTTCAGCATTCACAGACAATACTTTATAATTATGCTATTCAATTTTAATCAGCTGGTCAGAGACGGTCAAGTTAGTGACAACTGAAAGACCATTGAATTAAAAATGCAAGTTTTTGTGTAAGCATAACTTTGAAAATTCAAATTTTTTCTAGTTAGGTCTTTAGAAAGTACTTTGTACTTGAAATCTGGCCACAGCATCGCCCAACATAAGGATTAAGACATGTATGTGTTGATTCAGGAAATCCCGGTGAAAGTCACCAAAAAGCAAAATGGGATACGCTTTAAGGGCAATAAGGTGTCCTCAGTCAGTTTTCAAATGTTTAGCCCTGATGAAAGTTAAGCCATTTCAAAACAATTTAACCCATGTTCAGTGAAAATTACCATCCTTAAATGTTTTTTATTTTGATTTTTGTAGAACCACTCTGCTTTAAGTTTATTCAGTTGCCTCAAATTTTAAAGGCCTTTTTCTCTTTTTCTCGTGTTTCTAATATTTTAACCTGTAAAAAATTGTTTTATATTGTAGATCTTTGAGGAAACAGTATCGCCAGCTTTCAGACTGGTTACTAGAGCAACAATCATCACAACATCAGGAAGAAGATGATGACAGTCAGAATGCTACAGAAGAGCTAAACATGGTAAGTTAGGATTTATTTTCAGTTCAGGTTTATACCTGAGACACCCAAAGAAGAAAATGCAAAGGTCTCAATATTTTACATCCTTAGTGCTTTTAAATGCAACTTTGTGTGAAATTACGCCATAGAACTAAATTGACAACTTTCACGAGTAAAAACAAGAAAAGTCATATGTAAAATCTTTTCAATGCCCAGTTAAGCTTTCAACAGATCCAAAAAGGACAATCTGTTAAAAACAATTCAGGAGCAATGCCAGCATGTTGAGAGTATTATGAAAATTGCCCAAAGCCTTCTATCCCATCAGAAAAAAAATGATAAAAATAGATTGCAAGAGGGTAAGCATGAGCTACTTGCATTTGAAATAAATGTATATGCAATCGGAAAACTAGTGCACCGTGAGATTTGTAACTTATTTACAGTTTCTTTATCGTCGATCTTAAAAACTACATACAAAAATTCAAGAGCCTAAAAAATAATACAAAGGCCTTCAAAAGTTTTTGAAATGTTGGTTTGTGATGAAAAAGGTGGCAAAGATCTTTTGATTTAGATAGTCCAATAATGTTTGTGTAGAATCTGTCAAAGTCTACAAAAGTATTTATATTTTTAACAACAGCAAAATTTGTATGTTATTCTATTCCTTTTTTTCCAACACCAATAAGCTTTCTTTCTAAGACCATCCATTTTTATTAGTTTTTCTAACTTTTTTTTTATTATTTTTTAAAGAAACTTGGATTTTTTTGAATTATTTGTGTTTCATTTTCTGTCAATATAAATGTTTTATCTCTATTTTTCTTGCATTGTTCCCAGTTGCGGCTTGAAGTAGCAGATCTACAGAGTATTGTTGACAGTCAAAGGCCTGTCTGCGAGAGGCTGGTTATGAGAGCTAAAACCTTAGCTCAAGATATTATTGGAGCCTCGTAATTCATGATTTTCAGATCATGCCAAATGTATATGTGTAGCCTTACGACAAAATAAGTCGAATTACTTAAGTTCAGATAAAGAAAATTTACTTTTTGATTCAAACTCAAAGTGTCCAAAATTTACTAAATTTGTTTTGAGCAATTGAAATGATTAATGGAAATGGCATTTTAAAGCAGAGAAGTGGATGTTGTTTTCTTTAATTCCATTGTGGTATGAAGTCTTGAATTATGCATTTTATTTAAAAAATTTTTGAGAATGAGTCTTGCTGATCCCGAATCTTCTGAATGCAATATCTTAGGCCATAATATCAACATCGTTTTTTTTTATTATCTGCCTTAGAGCGCCTTTCAGAAGGTTTTAACAATGTGAGGTGATGAGGGTAAATCAAGCGCGTTTTTATGTAGTGAGTTTAAGCATTTTTGTAGCAGTGTTTTTTATACCATTTAGACATTAAAAAGATCATAACTCTAACTTTTACATAGCCTGAGATATATCATTCATTTCGAAACTAATCAAAAAAGCTTTGCTATATAATATATATATATATAGATTCTAGGTTTTCTATGTCATGAAATACAGTGCTGACGAAGTGCCTAAAGAAGAAAGGCAGAAACACTGTGTCGTACGTAAATAAGGTAAGACTAGGCTACCATGTATAATATATATATATATAGAAATTTTTTTATTTCTGTGGCTTTAACTTAAAACTAGTCTGAGTGACTTGTGCCTGAGTGCCCTCTTGTGCAAATGTCAAAGATTCAAGCACAGAAGATTTTGTTGTAACGCTACACATGTTCTTTTAAGTCTCATATTTTTTTTTATTTTCTTTCTGTGGCATACTCAAAGTTTTGAGCATGTTACCTTTGTTTTGTTTTGTTTGTATTTCAGACTTATCACATTAATGCTTTATTTTATGGACGCGGTTTTTGGGTTATGTTGCCACAAAAATCTGTCAGATTAGGTGGGCCATGTAACAAAAACAAAAAGCTTTTTTTTGCTTTCAATCACCATTTAATGAATTAATTACTTTGTCTTGGCTTTTATGTTTGGGGAAGTTTACATGTAACACATTTGTAAAATAATATGCAATCAGTGGTAACTGGTAATCGCATGGTTGGTTTTGCCCCAGCTTTTACATGGCCCCGACAACCTTCTAGATTATTTGGCCAACATGGCATCAACAATTGATCTGTAATTTGTAAAATAACCTACTGGATTCGTTGGGCCACATGGCGTCAGTAACCAGTGCGTTATTTAATTTACAAAAAATTTAATTTTTTAGCACTGTGCGTAATTTGTTATGATTGTTAAATCAAATTACATTCAACTTGTAAACACTGACATAAGTTGACTTTTCTTTTTTGGCTCTAAAACTCGAGAATGTAACATTCAGTTCTAGTTTTTACTTTATTTTCAGCAGATATTTATATATACGATTAGTGCCATAGCTTAGGAGTCAAAATTGTACCTTCTTGTGTATTTTCATGTGAAAATGTTGAACACTCTATCATTTTTCAAATCCACTTCAGCATTTAAATGGGCAATTTTATTTTTTTAAAAAATCAGTTAAAATGTACCATTAAACATTTCATCTTGTGAGGGTCATTTATTTTTTTTTTCTGTTTAAAATGGAAAACATAATTTTAAAAAATATATTTGGCAGACCCTATGACAATTTTCACTGTTGAAAAGAAATTTTAAAATAAAAGCTTTCAACTTTGGACATTTGTAGATAAATTACCCCAATAGATTTATGTGCCTTAACTTCTTGAAATTTTTCTGCGAACCAAAGTTTATTTATTTCCTAGCATACCATATAAATACCACATACAGTGGAATCCGAATAAAGTCAACACCTCTAGACCGAAAAAAAGTGTTGACTTTAAGCAAGGTTAACTGGGGGGGGGGGAGTC
Source organism: Elysia marginata (assembly GCA_019649035.1). Taxonomy (NCBI): domain Eukaryota; kingdom Metazoa; phylum Mollusca; class Gastropoda; family Plakobranchidae; genus Elysia; species Elysia marginata. The sequence goes on from BMAT01008772.1 coordinate 613,259, forward strand.
GTAACATAGTGCAATTTGTAACAAGCGCAATGTGACCGCTAGAAAGGTACTCGAAAAATGATAAAGGCTGGCATAGGCTAGATGTACACAAAGGGATGGAATGCATAGGTGTGTTCACAGAAACAGTGTTTACATAACATTAAATTTGTTGGATTGCTGGACTGGTGCAGCGAGTGGGGAGGAGTGGAAGTCATCAGTGAACTGCCCCAATCAGCACTGTCCTGTCAAGCCGTACTAGCCCTCCCTCTGTCCCCCACTAGCCCTCGCCAGGCCAGTGGGCCCACGCAGGCGAGCATGCGCTACACGCAGTGTCTTGAATCATGAATGGAAACAAAGATCGCCCACTCACCCACCTCTTTGTCTCTATTAAGACCTATCTGGAGTATATGGTCTCTTTCCAACTGGCTACGAGGTGTTGACTTTAAGCAGAAATAGGTTTGAGGCAGTTTGACTTAATGCAAAATAAAGTACTTTAATAAAGAAGGAAAAAAAGGTGACTGTTGCAAGGTTTTGACTTTAATCAAGAGTTGACTTCAAGAGAGTTGACTTCTTGCGGATTGCACTGTATGTATGATCTAAATATAGCATGTAATACTTTTAACACAAACTCAGGTAGATCTTAGCATATTGATGATGACTACTATTATGTAATTTATAACCCTTATGTGCCAAAATAAAACTTTTACCTCTTTCTTCTGATATCTTGTTATTGTTATTCAGAGGACAACTTGTGCTGGTGACATACTAGTTAACAGTCCGCATGAATCTATGTTTCTCCTCCATAACTTTTTTGTTTCTTCAAAAATATTTTTGAAAGTTCGCACAGTAAAACTCAATTTGTCTCTTCAGGGAGATCTTTTTCATAAAAAATAAACAACGGTAAATATCTATTTTACGTACTACAAATGCATATTTTTGTCTCATTCAGCAAAGCCGAAAAAATCTTAGCTTTACAGCAAGATACAGTAAGAAATTATATCATGCAAAACAGTTATCTTTGAAAAAAAACCAGGTGCTTTAAACCACTGCTATGCTTTGGCTCTCTTCAAGGCTAGGGGCAAGCGCAGCACCCCTCTATATAGGCTGGTAGAGGGATCACATGCTTGAATTTCAGATGTGTTGAAATTAAGAAAGTTCCATCTTTTCCTCAACAGAATAGCAGCAGTTTTTTGTTCCAAAGACTCTTACAACTATTATTTTTAATTTTGAAAATAAGGATTACTTAAAAATTCTATAAATGTTTTTATTTCAATCAGGAAAATAATGTCTGCGGCACATAGTATAATCTATGGTTCCTGCTATAACCCTGGCTAGCTTTGAGAACAGTCCACTTTTCCAAACATGCAATGTCAACACAAATGCCCAAAAAGGTGATGGCTAAATAGATCCAAATTTATCGGGATATTTTTCTATAGTCTGTCTCTTGTTACCTTTAGCCCCGAAAAATAGCTATTATCCTTGTTTGAAATCTAAACTTCATGACACTGACTGCAAGTGTAATGCAGTTAGCGTCTGGGGAGGTAACAGACAGCGCTTGCTGAACTGTAGGCATGCATAAGACACAGGGAGGCCAATCGTACACTGCTGCATTGCCCGAAAGCTCAGGGTTCCTTAACATTAATCATACACAAATATTTGAAAAGTTTGTTTAGAATAAAATTCTTCGTTTATCTACAAAAGCTTCCGACAAATTTTTTTAATTATTTAGGAAATAGGAGTGCAATTTGCAGAATACTAATCAATGAATTGAATTTTGAGTTGGCTGGTACTGAGGCAGACATTTTGTACGTTGATTGATTGGTCGTTTGAATTTTAGCGTCTCTTTTCAACTACAAGGTTATATCAGAGACAGCGCTAGGGACAATTGAAAATGTGCTGCCACACTGTGATGTAAGGAGTGCTTGCATACACCACACCCAGTGACATTACCCTGACACCGGGCAGACCAGACTTTGCACTAAATCCATAATGCCAGACACTAGGCGGATCAGCTGCCAATACCAATTTTAAAGTCCTTGGTTTGACTGGGCCGGAGATCGAACAACGCACCTCCTGATCTCTGAGCGAGTGTCTTACTGCTAGGCCACAGAACCGGTTTTGTAAGTTGACGCACAAAATATGATAAAAGTGTTTACAGAAAATGACCATTTTCTATCAGTTGAGTTTGTGAATTATGGTCTTGATGGTTTTACTATTGCAGTTTGGATTGGTGTATATTTGATCTTGATGCCTATATTGCCATCCCTTGCAATGCATGAGGGTAAAAAAATCATCACATTACTTCCACTTATTAGGTGACATACAGATTATGAACAAAAGTCATCCGCTAATATATTTTTGAAGCTTTAATAGATTAAGCAATTCTTCTTAACTACAAGAAAAATGTCAACAATTCACAAAAGCATTACAAAGGTTTAATTATAAAATTAAGGGGGGAAAAAGGGAAAAAAAATAAAGGGCAATTGTATCTTCATTCTGATGGATCATATTACACAAAGCAGCAAAATCTCGTACTATATTCTATACAGCTTTCAAATTTTATTATTTAGAAAGGTGTGTAACAAAAGCCAAACTCCACAATTTATATCATAAATTTTTCCACAATTGAGATCATAAATTTGCAATTTCAAACACATGATCTTAATAAAGTTATGTTTTTTTTAACATTCTTATGAATATAAATCTCGATGTAATGCAGCTTTTCATTTTGAATAAGAAAGAGAAAAGTTGCGGCTTTTTGGAAAAAAAAACTTCTAGCATTATGATTTTCAGGCTGCAAATACTCACTTACCTTTTACTTCAATTCTTATAAAATTCATCTGATCAACCAACACTGCCTTGAATGGGTCAAATTAAGAAATAAACAAAAAAAACATACCTGTTCAATTGCAATTGGCATATTATAAAAGCAATGAACCAAGCAATGTATCAGGAATGTAGAGAAGCTTTTTTGATCTAAAAAAAAAAAAGTATTCAAATACTGCAACAGTATCAACGTTACAAGGCAAAAAAATTCTCAATTTAACAACAAAATGCATTTAGGATGAAGAATTTGCATTTTGATTTATGTATAAAATATCATAACCATTGGCACAGTAAATACATTGTAGAAAATCTGTGTAAATTATACAGAGTAAATTAAAAAAAAAAAACAGGTAACAAAATAATTTTAACATAAATTCAGAACATTTACGTTGAATGTGGATTCCTTAACATCAAAAACTATTTCACACCTTTAAGACTCAGGTTTATTTTCTTCAGGATATATACAAACATGATAGATGTAGTAATGATGCGGTTCATAATCTATTAAATTTCTCGTTGATCTTATTCTTTTTGAAGAATAAATCTCAAGTTTTTAGATGAAAATTGTGCCAAAAAGATACAGACAGCCACCACAATGGAATAATATTGATTGCTTAAGCATTGAGTTAATACTGGATTTCCCATTTTTTATCTTATATCCTCTTATAAAATGTTAAAGAATTCAAGGAATCCACATATTCAACTGTACCATTTTTAAATTTTTTTATTGAAGACAAATAATTTGTGACAAAAGAGAGGCTACCATACTACCAGCCTTTATATTCAACATCACAAAAGCCTGGCCCATTTATTTCTTCAGCTGGGAAGCCTCGCCTGTCAACAGAAGAGAAAAAATTCTTTTGCATTTTATACTTGTACATACTTATTCTTAACTAATGATGTAATGTAGGATATCATTAGTTTAAAATAGTCAACTCACCTTGAGTTGATGGTGCTAAGTCATTTTTCAGTTATCTTGATTCTTTTTTCTAACCCATAAGGACAATTATATTGCACAAAACATGATTTTTCACTCAAGTAATTGATTGTGTCGACTGGAAAACACCTCAAGCAAAGTTCACTGTAATATATATAATATAATTTAAAATAATCCCTTGTTCAGAGAGTTGCCCCTTTTCAAGATCAGATCTTGGGTCTAGCGAGAACAGGACTTGGTTTCAACTGACCAAAATATGAAGTCACAAACATCATGGTCCTTCCATTTTTTGTTTGACAGAGATCTTTGACTTAATCCAATGCAACCAGCTCATAGCTTAAAACTGTTTAAGGAAACTCTTGGTCTAAGTAAACCACCTGTGCCAGTTCATTTGTGCTTCTTTATACTTGATATTTATTTTGGCCCGAAGATGCTGACATTATCCAGGTTTTAAGTATTTTCCAGGTCTCTACAATAAAACAAATATATTTTTGCTTTTTTGTAGTGAAAATCCTTTTCAGAGTTTAATTCAGAAATCAACTATAAATATTTTTTATCAGTAGTGTGTTTATTATTGTTTGATATTTCAGATTGAAAAGCTTTCATTAAAGCTCTGCATTAAATAATCCAAAGTTTCTACGAATCATTCTTTTTGGCAGTTGTCTAAATCCTTTTTGACAATGCTTAGAACACTATTAAATCTGACACCTCCATTCTCAGAGTTTGATTAAGAATCTTACCAAAGCAATTTTTCTCTCCAATTGCGTTTCCATTACCATTTTCTTCTTCTTTTTTTTTGCATTTGATAGCATACTTTGGCACCTTATACAACAATGGCGGTTTACATAAATTTCATACAAACAAACCAATTTCGATTTTTACTGTCATTGAAAAGACCATGCTTAACACTTAATCACCTGATCTGCTCCTTACTGGTCCCTGTTTATTTAACTGAGCCGCTCCTAATCTGCTCCCATAACAACCGCCCCCATAAGTGAAAGAATTGCTAACAATAGGCACAAATTTTATGTAATGACAGACAGGAACTCTTCTTCTTTCTCAAGGTGTTTTTCACTTGCTAACCTTTGTGAAATATATTTGTATCTTATTTTTTACTACACGGACCAGAGCCTACTTTTGATCTTTCGCCAAACAGCAATCATGGCTAGTGGGCACCATGCCTTCGGTTTTAACTTTTAAGCAAAGCTTGAATGATGGAGTGAATGATGATAATGATCCTGATTTTGGGACCAATAACTCTGATATTGAAGTTTCTAAGATGAATTTGTGAGCACATTCCAATCCCTAGACATCCGCCAGGTCCAGGTCCAAGTGCCGACGATAACAATGAGTGGACTAATAATATGACTTGTCTTCGGGACAACGTAAAAGACTTTAGTCTTGAATCTGGTCCTAAATATCCCCTGAATCCATTGTACACGTTTTTCAATTATTTTTTTAATCTTTCTTTAACATAATGGGTGCAAAAACTAATCGTTATGATGATCAGCATCCTGAGATCAATCACATCTCAACAGAAGCCACTGTTCTAGAGCTAAAAGTTTGGCTTGTGAGAAAGCAATGTGCAGGCCTTGCTTTGATAGAAAGCATGACTAAAATAGGTTTTTAAATATTTTCAACTTACATTTGCATGCACAATCAGGGGAAACAAAATCTGTATGAGTAGACATTTGTTTATTATTATTTCAGTGTATTATTCCTATAACAAAAAAATGTCAAATATAACCCTAAAATTACTTTTTTTGTTTGCAAATTCACTTTACATGTGTCTGAAATATGATTGAATTTGGGTTATATTTAATTTTTTATGATTTTTTTTCCGGTTTATGATTGATTGATTGAGATTTTTACAACCCCAGTCCATCATGAGCGATGATCTCAGGGCTTTCTAGTTCTTCAATTTTTAGCTTCTAATATCCTTCATGCTTGCAAGGCTATCCAATTATGTAAAAATATGATAAAAGTCAATTACTATTTACGAACTTAAAAGATTTCTGTACATTGCTTTAGATTTTGCCGTACAACCCGATCTCTTTTAGATACTAAAAGATGCGAGGGGTATTGGCCTCTCGAAATAGTGTATACAGAACGGTAGTTGTATAGTACTTTCCTCTCATGGGCAAAAAATCAGAGCATTCCACTAAAAAGTGCTTCACCGTAAAGGGGGTATCACACGCTATACACTGGGGCTGTTCTTCCCCTTTTAAAAGGTACTCATGTGTATTCCGTGAGTGACCGATGTGCAGTCTGGTCAACACGGATTCTTGCCTTCGATTGAGTCTCTTCAGGTTACCTACTTTTTCTCCGAGGATTGGCTGAATCTCATGGAGTTTTTTTTCCACCTCTACATTCCATTCTGCCTGCCAGGATTGCATAGTATATCTGTTGACTCTGGGGCTTTAGATCGGACCAGAGGACTGAATTGCTGTCAGGCAGTTCCTTCTCTAGAGCTAGTTTGGCTAGTTCATCTACTTTTTCATTTCCGGGTATCCCTACATGGGAGGGAATCCTAACCAGGGTGATCTTTGCCTGGAAAGGCATTTTCTTCATAAGGTTAAAAATTCTTTTTTTCCGCAGCATACCATCTATTAATTAAAAATCTGTAAAATGTCAGGATTATGGGGAAGTAATTACATAATTATGCCTAATGTTTAAATGTTAACATTACAATACCTTATCATACGGCAGCGATGCTCTGAGATGCGAGGAAGAGCCTTTTGGAAGTCATTTACATTCTCTTGACTCCACAGTCTTTCAGCAATCGCAGAAGTTCTGGGCCTGGTTTATGATGTGATATAAGATAAACAATAAATTAAAGTTACTACTAAGTGAGGTGTTATCTAGTACTACCATAGGTGTAATCTAGATCTAGTTAATCAGTTTTTGACAACAAATTCTTTAAAAAATTTTAATTCAGATTCATGGTGGGGTTGCCAACTTAAGAAATTTGAATTTGGATTCATAGTAATTACTTTAGTAGAATTTCTTGTTAAACAATGCCATGTCACCAGAAAAGAATAAGAAAAAACTAAAAAAAAAACTAAACAATCAGTCTAGATAAAAAGTGCATTCCTATTGCATAGAACTATACAATCAGTCTAAATAGCATGCCAATTGTTTATCTTTGTGAGTATTTACAAATTGTATTGCAAAGTACCTTAAGTAGATATAGAACTCTTGATAAATCCTTATGGATGAAAGAAATTTGGATTTTAAAAAAGTACCCAAATACATATTCACCTTTTTCTCAATTTTATATTAGCTTATATTTTTAGAGAATATAATTTCATACCATTTCTAGGATTAAGAAGCTACATTCAATTTATCAATGCTTTATCAAGACATATTTGGTAGAGGAAAACATTCATATTGTAAAATTTTAAAGTCATGAATAATTACCAAGTTCTTGAGAGAACCACCACATTGTCAACATATTCTCCCCACATGGCAGCTTCTCCTCCCATTACCAGGGCTTTCTGACTGTCAGTTCCTGAAGGTTGTTTAAAAACAGGACACTTTGCAGTAACTGTTTATGTCTTATTAAAAACAAAACACTAATTACACATTTTTTACTTGTAAATAAACCTTTTTTAATATTTATTGGGTTTAATTGCTGTAAAAGCATATTCAGAAAGTGAACAACTCGTTTTATCTGAAATATATACAAGTGCAACATTTTATCATTCAAATGAGCATAGCTGTATAATGGGGAGTATTATATCTATTTTTGACACTCAAACCAGATCAATGAAAAGCAAAATAAAAAGTCCAAATTTTATCATTTCTTTAAGAGTACAAAAATTGTATGGACACTAACCATTAAAACTCAGAGGTTCCACTTTGTAGTAGTTAACCCAGTCACTTCCATAGCTGATGAGATTTAAATACCATGGGGAGGAGAGTAGTGTCTTATAACCCAGTTTGGTGACTTTAGCCATCTCGTCCTGCCATCCTCCTTTCCATACATGCACGACAGTATCATCTCTAACCTATAGACAAACAGATAAAGAAGCTTTGTAAATCTACATGATCAGTCTGCCTGACAATCAATAATTCATTGATTGAAAATAGGTTATGAGGTAAAGAAAATTAAATTTACTCTGAAACAGCCTAAGAGCTGTATTTTCTTCACTAATGAAATTTCAATATGGACCAGTTTTCTATTTAAAAGAATACTGCAGATTGTAAAAGAAAACATTTAATTCATGAAAAATATCTAGACAGACATGGCACACTTTTTGAAAATATGGTAAAGCTGAAAACAAGGAACATGAAGATGATTAGGACAGCCAAGAGACAGTTTCATGAAAACATAATTTAAAAAAAAAAAAAGAGTTTATCTATGGAAGCCACAGAGAAAACATAATGGGCAACTAAAACTGACTTGAAGATGGGACTTTAAAAATTATGAAAAGCATGGTTAGAACAAGAACTCAATATGATAGATTCGTATTACTTAGAAAAATGGGTAGGATGTATAAAAATGAAGTAATAAGTTTTATACCTTTAATATCAATGAAAAGGACAGAGGCTATGAGGCTTTAATTCTTAAAAACAATGTGCAAAACCAAACACTGAATATTTTTTACTCAACCCCCCAAAAAATCGATCATTGTAACAGTCTTTTCTTTTCATGAGCATTGGTTGTAACACTCCTACTAAAACAGAACTTAGACGTACTAATGCCAGAAGTTAAATGTGTTACCTTGCAACCATTGTCTACAACTTCTTGCCAGATCATATAGCCATTGTTGAGCTTTCCCACAATGTCCAGAAGGCTAAAAAATATTTTTTAAGAAAGAGAGGCAAGGTGGATAGTGTAAAGTTAGTTTATGATGTCAAGTAATTTACTGAATTTTTTTAAGAAATCAGAAAAATATTTTAAAAATTTTTGTGATGATTCTATCATAGTATTGCAGACATTTGAAAAAAAAAAGAAATTTTTCCTATTAATAAAATTTTCATTTTACTGAGAAAGATCAAGCGCTGTAACTCTTTTTTATCCATTCGAAACTATCTTAAATCACTGATTAGTGCGGTAGATTAACAGATTTTATGATATTTGCTGGACAAAAGC
>BMAT01008774.1:30640-41867 GCA_019649035.1 Elysia marginata
ACACACACAAGACCTGTTTTTACCATTTTCCAGGTACACAGACGCGAATTTTTTTCGGCCAAAACTCCATTAAGACTAGATCTAGATCTAAGTGTCCTTTCCACAGCTAGTCATATTTGATATACATTTTCTTTCAATCTGTACAGAGACAATGGTGTACCACTGTTCGTTTGCGCTGTGCAAGAATGACTCTCGGCACAAACACCAGCCGCACATGCAGGGAGTCAAGTTTCACTTTTTTCCACACCCAGTTAGGGATAGAGAAAAGTGTCTGAGGTAATGTAAAAGCAATAAATATTTTTGAGTTTTTCCCTAAGGAATGATTTGAAGTAGCTAACAATTTCTTGTTGGCATTTCAGTACACGCGCTTACAAGTTACATGCCAGTGTTATTGTGTTTGTATGGTTCCCAGATAAAAATTATTCAACCCTTTCTTGAGTTAACTGGCTGAACTTAGATGGTAAAACTATAAGTCTGGCTAATTTAAAACATCAACGAAACCATCAACATTTGATTTAAAATGAGTTCTAAATATGCAGACTGCCATTTTTTTTTCATTTTTGAGCCAACAAAAACCCAAGCAGTTTTTCCTTTTTCAAGTATATGTTTTGATTAGTGACTGATATGCTTTAAAAATCAGTCCCAACAATTTTGCCAGAGGGTTTTCGGAAAATTGCCATTTTAGGTTCAAAAGTTCCTGTATAACTCTTTGTGATCTATTTATAATAAACTTAACGAATCATGAAATGTAATACTAATAAGGACAAAGTTTTGAAATTTGGAACAATTTCCTAAAAGCGCCCTTGTGAGCAGGCAAAAATGGAATGCAGTGAACAGGCTTAAGTGCTAGAACTTTGACCTTTAAATCGTCCAACCGCTTTCTTGGGGGTTGCCTTCTGCATTTCTTGCCCTCACTCTTCCCCTCGAACACTGATTTAGTCAATTGCAATTGAGAGTTGTGACATACTATGTGGCCAAAATACTGTAGCTTTCTTTTCTATCAGAACTAATATTCAGGATCGTATGTATGAAAATGTCTTTAGAAATCACATTCCTCTTTAAAATCTGCTTTAAACAAAAAAATACTTAATTGCCATGAACTAGTTTATATAGCTAAATAAAACTTTTGATTGTTAACGTTTGTAAATGTCATTATAACAATTTTTTTGAGGTGGAAAAAAAACAACTTTCTCACACTACAGATGAGTACAGTGCTTTACAGAACCAATTCCAAGGAAGAAAAAACAAAATATCAAACAGTGTGATATTCAGAGTTTGCTTTGAACATTTACTTGGCAGGCAGCAATTCAGCAATCAGTTTTAGACCGGGAGCTCTCAGAAAGAATAGATCTGCAAATATGCGAGGCAACCAGGGTGAACCAGTCAGAAGTCGCTTTGTTTAAGTGTGGAGTTAGGGCCTTAAAACTTAAGCGGAAATATTTCCTATGTATATCATACCACTTATAAAATTTCTCAGCTAGCATGATAATTATTTTCAAAATCTGAAAGGGTATAACCTTGACTTTATGAAGATATTAATAACATATTTTATTTAAAAAAAAAAACCTGACTTGTGCCTAATTCGCCCTGGTTGCCTTCACATATTGAAACTGGAATCATAAGAATACCAGTAAATTGATATATTTGTAAACCTGAAGGTCTATTTTGTGTTGATAGTGACACTGAAAAGTCAATTTTCCTAAATTTATCATATATAGGCCCTATTATAATCATGTGTTGATGATATTTTCTCTCTTTGTTTTTTTTTTACACCTGCCTTAAGAAATACATCAACTTGATTCTTTTTTTGCTTCTTTAGATGGGTGGCAGCATGCCAGCGTCCAAAGTTCACCATAGAGAAAGTTACACGAACGATGGTGGTATGTAGCAAGCATTTCATTGGAGGAACTGGGCCTACAGAAGAGTTCCCTGACCCTTTACCTGACGATATTATTGGATTTGAGGTTTGCCTTAGTCAAGTTATTAAAAAATTCCATCTTGGGTATCTGTGCGGTATTATTTTTCACAGATGCCATTTTTCAGTTATTTTCTATTTTTTGAAGCCTACGAAACTGAATAAACAAACAGACTTGAAAAAGACTGAAATGAGAATGTAGCGCCAGGATTTTTAGTTATTTTCAGAAAATTTGAGTGATGTCCCTGCTTTTTCTTCATGTTAGGGTTACTTTTATGAGTTGTTTCCCTTTGGTGTGACATTCCGTAAGCTTCACAAGGATACTGAATACCGCAGCTGCTAATCATTAAAGTTTTTCCCATCAATTCTTACACATGTTAACAACAATAAAATGAAATAAGAATCTGCTCCTGAGAAGTGTGAAGTCAGACAAAAGTGAAATTGAATATAAAGCTTACTGTGGTTTCATGCATTAAGCTTATTAAATTTTTTTTCCCCTTCAGACTCCTTGTAATTTCCAGATGAGAAAAACGGCAGGTGAAAGAGGACCTGGACACCCGTTCATGTCTGGGTTTGTTGGAGGAAACAAGGTGAGAAAACTGTGGAAAAAAAAACAACTAAATGTAGTAAAGTAAAAATGGCTCAGTGGTGTTACATGGTAAACCAGTCATGAAGGTACCTTAAAAAAATCTCTTTTGACCTAGAGTTATGTGATCTGGCGGAGGTGGGTGTGATTACCGACCACAACACATGTTCAAGTTCAAATTTTCAGGAAAAATGCTTTGTCTCAAATTGCGCAAAAAAAAGAAAAAGGTTTAAATTACTCCAGCCATTTTTATTCTAGCCAAATATTATTGCTGTAAATGAAATTATTGTTCTTAATTTTTTAATATTACAACAGCCAGGTCCAGATATTTTTAGCCCCATTTAAAAAAAATTGATATCAAATTATCAGAAATTTAAATTACCGATATCAAGAGAGGGGTGAAATTAGTAGTGGGAATATAAAGTTTAAAATAAACAAGCATTTCACTTATACAGGTTTGAATTATTTCCACTCAGCTATATACTACTATTATTAATATATTATTATTACTATTGATACTATTTAAAATCATCATTATTGATCTGATTCTTTGAGTATTATTCAAAGCCTCTTAATTTGAAGTTTTTCTTGATTCTCAAGAGATTCAAACTATAGGTCTCGCATTCTGTGCAAGTGAGTCGTAAATCAAATGGCTCAGTTTTGAGACAGAGACTTTTAACATTTTGTGGGTATTCAGAAGTCATATTTTTTTTTTAAATCTAGATATTGACGCTAAAACGATTTCTAAACAGTTTTCACACCCAACTGATGTTGAAATTTCACATTCTTTGTGTTTAGTTTTAATTGATACGGTTACTACCGCTCTAAAGCCTTTATAGCTCTTTAAACTTTAAATGATATTTTCTCCTTTTTTTAGAAATTTCAGAAGCATGATACAGCTTTTCTTATTGTTTTAGTTGAAAGTAGAGAAAATGGTCTTTTATGTGATACCAATATCTGACTAGTTTCCAATTTTGACTTAAGACTCAGTCATACTGACTGGTTGCAAGACATAATGTCCTTATCCCTTGCGTTCTAGGTATTTAGTTACATAATCTTCACACCATAGACCCTCAGTTCAAACCTTGCTTTCGGCAGGTTGGCGTTTAGTCTTTTTCATCATCATCATCACTGGCTCTGTGTCCTAGCGGTAAAGACACTCGCTCAGAGATCTGGAGGTACGGGTTCGATCCCGGGCCAAGTCAAACCAAAGACTTTAAAATTGGTATTAGTAGCTGATCCCCCTGGTGTCTGGCATTATGGATTTAGTTCTAAGTCTGGTCGGCCCGGTGCCAGGATAATGTGACTGGATGTGGTGTATTCAGCGCTCCGTACATCACCGTGTGGCAGCACGCTTTCAATTGTCCCAAGCGCCGTCTCTGATATAACCTTGTTGTTGAAAATAGACGTTAAAATTCAAACAACCAACAAACCAACTTTTTCATCATCATCGTTTTTTTTAATTATTGTCGTTTCTGTAATTACTGTTTTATAAATATGAAACCATGAGATTTTTAAGAACTGGCACTGACCTGTTCCTGTTCTAAATGCTTACCCAGATGCCTACCGTGGGTTTCGAGATGCCCCCACCTCCAGAACAAAACAGTAGCCTCCTTCCGTCCCCAGCACCTCCCAGTTTTGTTGCTGGCTTTGATATGCCAGGTAAGCAGAAAAACTCTAGTCCCAAAACATTTAAATTTTTGGTTGGTTAACTTCACTTGAATAGATACATGTGCCAAGGAAGTGTCCTTTATTTTTTGCCATTTTAAAAGATTGGTAAGTCCAGGGCTGTCCACCAGTACTGATTTCAGTATTTTAGGACTAGAAAGAATTGATACCAAAATACTGGAATACAATAACTGATGTCAAACCTAAAATGCTGAAATTACCTCTCACTTTTGAGAAATGTTCATGTATGGGATCAGTAAAACGGGAGGGAAACTATGAGATATAATAAAGTCTAGGCCTATCATTGGAGAAGGTCACATGCAAAATGTACCAGATCATCGTTGTCCTGAGTAGGAGTTAAGCTCTTTGAGGGTAAACTCAATTGCACTTGAGCAAGCAACTTCTTTGTTCCACAGCGTCAAATTTTTGCCCATTTTACGCTACTTTAATTTTGAATACCGGCTGAGAAGCTGGTTAAGTTGCTGCAAACTTAGGCAATTCAAATGACAATAACCCACGGTAATCTCTGACTTGTCCCTGGGAGAGTTTAATTATTTTGTATTTAATTATTGCCTTTTGAATCTCAGTCCTCCAACAGGTTTGCCTCGGCAGCCTCTTGTATCTTTGCTGAAAGCTGTGCCCACTTTTGATTGTTCTGGCTGATGTCCGATGTCACCCAGGTGGTTTAGACCATGTTGGTTCCTCAGTTGAATGAATTTCATTCTGTCCAGTTTATAGCATATAACTGACCACATAATAATTAATATATTTTTCATTCCTTCAGCAACCACCTCCTCAAGTTTGTCAGCAGACACGGGCAATCAGGACAGTGGGCGAGACTTCCTCGAGGATACACCTACCCCGAGTGCACCTGGGCAGGAAACGGAAGGATCGGCCACCCTCCTGCGCTCACTGCTGACAGACAAGGGCCCGCAGCCGCCGGTCACCCAGGCCAGCAGTTCGGATTCTGGAACGAGCTCGGTAGACCTGGGGCTGATCACCCTGGCAATGCTGGCGGTCAAGTCGGCGGCGAAGTCGAGCGGTGGAGCCGCTCAAGACCAGAACAAAGTGGGTAGAGTAGACGCGGGCTCTGTGACCTTTGTCTTGCTATGTGAATGATACGTGATGTCACAATTTTTCACTTTAAAAAACACCATTTTTTTGCACTGTGCATTTTTTGGGAAAGTTGCTCTTCTCTTATAAAGGGGCTCATGAACTTTTTTTTTTATTTTTGGTAATGGTTTAATAAAAAAAAAACCAACAAAAAACGTAATTTGTTAAGTTGTTTTGACTGAAATCATCTCATTTTACATTGTATTTTGATCATTCCTTCTAGGAGCAAACAAACGAGAGTTCCGCCACCGAGAATGGTCAGGGAGGCTTCAAGGCAGATGAAGAGAACCACAGGTGCGGCTGTGATTGTGTCTTCACCTCAAGGTATCGCTTGTGGCTTCACCAGTCGGCCAATCAGCCGTGCAAAAAGTGTCAGAAACCTTGCGTCCCAGTGCCACCTCCTCCGTCCGTGACATCTTCTTCCTCAAACTCCTTACTGGCGTCTGCTCTTGGCAAAAACTCGAGCAGGTCTAAATCTGGAGCGCTGCCCCCGTTTGGAAACTTCAGCTCCTCTTCTTCTTCCACCACCAGCGTTTTCCCTGGCATGTCCTCGGGCATGCCGTTGTCTCTGACGCCCAGCGAAACGTATAGAAGATTTTACGGAGGTGATAACCCGCTTGATTCTGTGTTGTCTACGCTGCACAGTACCAGCAACAATATGTACTTGGACCCCAACACTCCACAACCCACTCTCACTCCGTGGCACCTTCGCGGCGCAGAGAGGAAAACCCAGATCTCAAAGGCATTGAAAGGCAAGGTTTCCAACTTCCTGTCAAAGAAGGCACTCATGGCCAGACTGGACAGCATCCTCACCCCAACACTGAAGACAGAGGAGGACGACGGCGCCTGTAAATGCAACCTCTGCGGAGAGGAGTTTGAGCTGCGCTCGGAGCTGAAGAAGCATAAGCAGAAAATCCACTGGGTGGGCACGCCCTACCAGTGCGACTGTGGGAAGTCGTTCAGCACGTACTTTGGTCTGGACATCCACAAACGCCAGCGGGCAGGGGAGAAGCTTTTCATCTGCCGACAGTGTGAGTTTGCCTTCAGCTCTGAGGCCGATCTCCAAAGGCATAGGGAAAAACAGCATGCGGGGGAGAAAGAACCGCCACCGGCCAACGATGAAGACGAAAAGTGCACCCTGGGGATGACGCCGGCACCTGGCAGTGGTAGTGGTGGAGACAGTGGTGGGGGTGGTGGTGGTGGTGACACGGAGGAAACCCCAGAGGTGAACGGCGTCAGCACAGGTCCCACCGACGTGGGCGTGAGGAGGAGGAGGAGAATCAAGAACTCCCAAAAGAGGTACACATGCTGCTACTGCCAGAAAGTGTTCCGCAAGTTCAAGGAGATGGTCCTCCATAAGAAGATTCACAAGGGAGAGAAGCGATTCCACTGCCCCATATGTGGCAAGCCGTGCCTGCAGAGCTCCGAGCTGAAGGTCCACATGCGGACACACACGGGCGAGAGGCCCTACGCCTGCACGATGTGTGACAAGCGTTTCTCCACAACGTCCGCTCTGCAGAGCCACACGCGCATCCACACAGGGGAGAAGCCCTACGCCTGCGACTACTGCGACAAGCGTTTCTCGGACAAGAAGTACATGAAGTCGCACGTGCGCACACACACGGGTGAGCGGCGGTACCAGTGCTCTCTCTGCGGCAAGATGTTCACCCAGAGCTGTGCGCTGACCATCCACGAGCGGCTGCACACCGGCAACAAGCCGTTCTCGTGCGACGAGTGTGGCCAGAAGTTTGTGACCAACTCCTACCTCCAGAAGCACATTCAGTCGGTGCATACGGTGAAGCCGCTGGAGCCAGTTAAGTCGCCTCCCCTTACAATGTCTGAACAAATTCCACCGCTACCAATGCCGGAACCGCTTCCGCCGCTAGCGGCCCCTCCACAGCTGACAGCAGCTCCCGACCTTGCTACCTCACATCATCACCATCATCATCATCATCATCATCATCCTCATCATCATCACCATCAGGTTGCCCCTCCCCCACCCCACCTCCAGCCTCATCCTCCTCCCCCTCCTCTGCAACATCATCCTCATCACCATCCTCACCACCATCACCCCCACCAACATCCACATCCACACCCGCATCCTCACGCCCACCCACACCCCCCTCATCCTATGGATATGCACACTCCACCTCTCATTATGGGAACTGGCTTCGGTATGGATAACGCTGTTTACCAGCATCCAGGACAGCCCTACCCTATGCATATGTGGAGGCCTTGAAAGTATTATGCACTCGTAATGAATATAGATATGCACATATAGTAATATGTCTCACGTCCTGGGTGAATGAGTCGGATGTCGCCGCTTTCATCTTCAAAGGCATTACCGTTTCGAAAAAGATATTTTTCTAAGCTTCCACTTCCAGTCGTCAAAGATGATATTATAAAATGATCCATATTTTGTGGAAAGATGTTAAAAATTTTTTGTTGATTTGACATAAACTGTATGTCTTGCAACCAGTTCAAATGAGTCTTAAGTCGAAATTTGAAGGTAGTCAGATATTGGTATCAGAGAAAAGCTTATTTTTTCTACTTTCAAATGCAACAAACAGAAAAGCTCTATCATGCTTCTGTGTAAAGTTATAGCAGTTAGAAGTCGGTAGGGTTAGGACTTATGAAATTTCAGAAAGTGGAGAAAATAGGATTTAAAGTTTAGATGACGATAAAAGTATTGAGGTGTTAGCAACCATGCCCATTAAAAGTAAACACTTGAAATGAAATTTGAGCATCAATTAGTTGTGGAAAATTTGTAAAAATGATTTTAGCGTCAATATCTGAAATAAAAAAAAATTTGATTTCTGAACACCCACTAAACTTTAAATGCCTATATCTCCAAACTAAGCCTTTTGACTTACGACTCATTTGGACAAAATGCGAGACATATAGAGAAAAAGGAGGAACAGGGATGCAAGTTTTTCAAGTTTTGCAGGAATTCCGATTTTTTAGCAGTTTTCATTAATCAAAAAAGCAGGAAAACTTGAAAAAAATTATGACCTATATGTTGAAAAAAAGTCCTAAATTAAGAGTCATAGAGAATAAAACACTTCTTTTTAGTTGTATAGCTGTGTAGGCACTTGTACAGAGCTGTATCTATCTCTTTGAATTGGTCCATCAAAAGTTCTATAAGCTCACCTATAATAGAGTGTAAAATTTTCCTGCTTTTTGAGCATGGGCTGCTTGCATCCCTGGAGGAAAAATTAAACTTTGAGTATCATTTATATCATTTTCTCAAAAATAGAAACTTCCGAATCCCAACTCATTTTCCCTTGATGTGAGGCATGTACACTGTCACAGACACCAGAAATAATAATCGAGTAAACGAATAAAACTNNGAATGAGTCGGATGTCGCCGCTTTCATCTTCAAAGGCATTACCGTTTCAAACAAGATATTTTTCACTTCCACTTCCAGTCGTCAAAGACTATGTTATAAAATCATCAATATTTTGTGGAAAGATATTAAAACTTTTTGTTGATTTGCAATATACGATAATAGAGAAAAAGGACGACAAATTAAACTTTGATTATAATTTTCTCAAAGAAGATACTTCCGACTCGAGACTCTCAACTCATTCGCCGTGGATGCGAGACATGTATACACTTTTACAAGCTAGCCCAATCAATCTGAAGTATATATGTGAAATGCATGCAAAAACCACGATGTAACTTTAATATAAAAACAAGCCAATAGTATGTCTACCATCCAGCCAAAATGTCAAAAATTTTTCATTCAAGACTTATCGCCCTTTAAATAACACATACCAGTACATAATGTTTTGATCTTTCAATTATGCATCAAATAATATGTTGAAAAATGTTATCTTTTCTGAAGTCTTAGCTGAGTGATGGGTTGAGGTTTGAAGGCTTTGCTTCTAGAATGATGTCCTTGGTTTTCCACACTTTTCATGCATTATATCAGTGAATTGTGAAATATCAGTTAAATATGTTTAAACTGTGCATAGTGTAAGTTGTTTTCCCTTGCTGCAGTACCATTAGATGTAACTATTTTGACGAGGCAGGCCCCTCTATTATCTATTTTTATGATGATGACACTTATGAAAATTCAGACAAAACCATCCACCACAGATTGGAGAGAAAATCTCCAATAGTCTTTTCTTTAATAATCTATTCTCTGTACTGTATAGCTATTGATTTTTAAACTGTGACAAAATGTGTTATTTTAACAGAATTTTTTTTTTTACCATTTGGCCACCCTAACAAATTTAGAACTGCTCTTAAGTGTTTCCGGATTTCTGTTCTCACTTAAACTCATGTTCATTTTTAAATCATTTTTTTTTTCGAAAGACTATTTGGCATCCCTGGGCATGAAATGCTTTAATTTCTATTTTGTCAAATGAAGTCTATTAGGGTTGTAAAAAAAGGAAACATTAATCTCTTCCTTCATTACCGGTGGTTCCTGTTGTGATAAAAGTTGTTTCTGTGGTCTACTTGTTCCTAGATTTATTCCTGTAGTGTAAGGGAAGGACAACAGCAGCAACAAATAAAATGTCTTGCATTCTGTCCGAATGAGTCGTGAGTCGAAAGGCTTAGTTTGGAGATATAGGCTTTTAAAGTTTAGTGGGTGTTCAGAAGTCAAAATTTTTTTATGTTACATATTGATGCTAAAAACATCACCAAACAGTCTTCACACCTAATTGATGTGCAAATTCCATTTTTACGTGTTAAATTTTAATCATTATGACTGCTAAGGCCTCAATATCTTTGTAGTCGTCTAAATTTAAAATGCCGTTTTCTCTCCTCTCTGAAATTTCACTTGTAGCCCTAACCCTGCCAACTTCAAGCTACTATAACTCCACACAGAAGCATGATAGAGCTTTTTTTTCTTTGTTGTATTTGAAAGTAGAGAGAATAAGCTTTTCTGTGATACCAATATCTGACTACCTTCCAATTTCGACTTAAGAGTAAAGACTCATTTGGACTTGTTGCAAGATATAGTTATGCGGTGGAGCCCTTGAATAAATTTGTGGAAAAATGTTGATAGAAACAAGTCTTAGAAGAGGAAGATCTTAGCTCAGTGAACAACCTGCCATTCCTACAGATTAAATCCGTATTATACTGATTTTTGGTCAAAATGCTCAAAAATACTGATTTTCTGATTTTTTATTTCAAAATGCTGATTTTTTACTGCTTGGCAACTAATATGACTTAATGAGCCAAACTTCAGAGTTAATTTCCCAGTTTTTGTAATTTTTTTGTTACAACTCTGAAAATAAGATATCAGTACTGTACCAAAATACTTTACCGTAGGCCTTCTGTATTATTAAATAGAGTATGGTAGTCTTGAAATGCTATATACATTTTCATTTTATTTTTTTTTTTTTTTGACAAATGAAATTACCATGGCCACATAAAAATTGAATTGCTTAAGTTTTTCCTAAAATGTGCCAGAGTTTGTTAGTACTGGTACTTGGTTATACAGATTTGTTAACACCAAATACTGATTTTTTAGCTCAATCATACTGATTTTCCATTTTGAAGAGTGGCAGGTCTGCAGTGAAGCCCCTCTGATGGGACTTTAAACTTAAGGACATCAGCTAGTTATATGTCGCTGTGACAAAAGGTCGTTTTGCGAAAAAGACAACTTTGGGTGCACAAATATTTTACTCTGTTAATATTTTATATTAATTTTGAAAAGGTCACATTTAATTCTAATATAATGAGCAAAAAGCAGTGGATTTATTGATGTTAGAAGCAAAGTATTAAAGATACTCTGAAGACTTGCATCATCAGTACAAAGTTTCCACTTTTTGAAATTCATGTCAGAATCACCCGTGACTCAAAAAGTGTGACTTTTTTCATGTCAGAATCACTCGCGACATAATGGGTTTTGTGCTCTAAATATTGTGTCTTCTTAAAATTTTTTGTGTTCAAAATGTTGCTTTCAGCCCATTGCATATTTCAAGCAAGA
>BMAT01008774.1:43269-59502 GCA_019649035.1 Elysia marginata
GACTCATTCACCCTGGCTGAGAAACATATTTATAAATGTTCCTTTCTTTTTTTTTAAATGAAATAGTTTGATAAGTCAAAATACAAGTAACTTGAAGTTAAACTTTGTTCCTGTTGGGTTCAAAAAACATCTGGACTGGACTGTATATCTACTGTACTGTCACGGACAAAGCAATCGCAGTATCTCTCATAGCAAAGATACTCTCCCTGACGAAACTGCACTTGGTTTATCCCAGGCAGTGTATTAATGCAAGCAGTTTACTTTGATTTATTTCAAAGGGTGATGCTTGGTCTTGGTCCAATTTGACTGTGTGGCCTCATGCATGTTCATTTACTGGAGTAATTTAGCTAGTCCATTTATTGCTTTGAAAAAACAAGTTGGAATGTATGTTTAAGCATTGGAAGTTATTACGGAGTCACCTCGTCTATTTCATTTTTATTTCCTGTAGCTTTTTGCAAAACTATTAAACAAAACTGACTTCGATAATATTACATGTTATGTTCGTAAAAATTCCTGTGCATTTGTTCCGTTTTGTATGATTTTTATCTACATGTATAACGTATTGTTGACGAAATGCGGGCCTCCTAGGACAAAGCTGCTAAATTGATCAATCCTTTCTTATAAGCTTTTTTTTTTCCTCCAGACCCGATATGTTTCTTCGATTAATTACTAACTAAATTGTAGAGTATGCTTTGTTTTAAATTTCATAACCCTTGTTCCGCCCAAAACCGTGTTAAATAAACTCAAGTTTCTCTGCAACCGGACCGGACATTCTTTTAACTTAAAACGTAGCCCTTATGTTGCCCTTGACAATCAAAACCATAAACCATATAGGAGATACTGCACTTAAATTGTCTAGGGCAGAATACTGGAGTGGGGCAGGAAGCTTTCAATTCAAAAATAAATAAAAGAAAAACCTCAAGATAGTTTTAGGCTCACCAAAAGTTTTAAAAAATTCAGATGCTTTGACATGCCCTCATAAGTCACAATGATATGGATTATAAATTTGTTTGACTAATCATCAAAGAAAAGCTATAGAAGGACAGCATAAGGGGAGATCAATACAGAACAAAAAAAGTTAAATTTAATAACTAATTATTCTATTGGTAATAATGATGTTCTGCTTATTAAAAAATATTGTTGGATGGATCTATCTATGAGGTGGCTTGTACCACTATTACACATATAGTATGTAAAATTGTGGTCATGCTAAATTTTTCTAAGAGAGCGAAAAGTCGATCCTAGAGTAACAGTAACTTTAAAGTAGTTTTCATATGGAATGAAAAATTCCTTGATCTGAAATTACGTCAATTTGTGAACCAGTCAATTAAGCAGCTGCCAATGGCATTACACTGTATTTTTATTGTAAAAAACCGTGTTTGACTCCCATTCCAAAAACCTGGCTTAAATTGCCCAGTTCCATTCTGAGTTACAGGCAATTTCTCAGTTTCATGAAAATGACTAAGATTATTGCTGCGTCCCGTCTTTTGCTTGATGTTGTTGGATTTCTATGCTTTCTAGTCAGATAATAATATCAAAAAATTAAAATTTCTCACTTCAGCTGGGTTTTCTGAATTGGGGTCACATAAATGAAAAAAACAAAAAACAAAACTATTCTCTGTTGATCAAATTCAAATGTAAGATCTCATATATTTCTTCATTACAGAAATTCCAAATTTGCCGGTTTAAAAAAAAATCTATTTATTGTTTATAGCAAAGTTTGTGTCCATGACCCTTGTTTTATTTCATATATAATGCGCGAGGCCTTTTCATTTTTTTTTTCAAAAAATTATTTGGCACCTCCGCTAATATGTCTGGCATCCAGCGGAGAATGAATCAGGTGTTGCAATTTTCACATTGAAAGGCCTTGCTACTTAAACAAGACATTTTTCTAAGCTAACAGACACCAAAAAATCTATAAAATTATCAATATTTTTATGGAAAAATATTAAAGTTTTATCGATTTAAAATATGGATAAAAAAGTTTTTTTTTAAATAGACCTTCTCAGGGCGTTTCCTCAAGAAGGATAAAAAGAGAAAGGAATTTCCTTCTTACAGCTCTTTTGACCTGGATGCGACACAAATGACTAAATTATCTTGTAAAATAGAAAGTATACTCTGGTCTATTGTTCTTCTGAATGCAAGCAGAAGTTGACTCTATTATTTTTTAGAATAGACTTGTCCAGGCCAAGGATTTACACTTACAGGTTAGCTGCTATTAAAACAGTTTACTTTTGTTTTAAAAGGAGTAACTTTTACTAAGGCTGTGTAACTGTAAAAATGTTTGGGTTTTTTTTCCCTACTTGACTCTCTGTGCCTTCTTGTATTTGTATAATATTACACTGAGAGGGCACGTAATGAAAACTTTCTATTGTGGTTTCACGTCAGGAATCCCCCCTCCCCCTTCCCTCCCCCTTCTGGTGTACATGTGATTGTTAACTGTCCTATGTGTTTTAAATTTGATCATTCAGCATCTGTCTGAAAACTTAAGTAAGTACACAAGTCATATGTCTTGCAACCAGTCCAAATGATTCGAGTTGTGATATGAATCTTAGTTTTGAGATATAGACTTTTAAAGACATGAGGGTGTTCAGATGTCAATTTTTTTTTATTTTAGATATTGACATTAAAACCATTTATAAACCATTTTCACACCCAATTCATGTAGAAATCTCATGTTTTATGTGTTTAAATTTATTTGGTATGGTGGTTAAGACTTCAATACCTTTATAGCTGCCTAAACTTAAAATGCTATTTTGTAATTTCTCCCTTTTCTGAAATATCACAAGACCTAACCCCCTCAACTGCAAACGGCTATAATTTCATACAGAAGAATGATAGAGCTTTTCTGTTTATTGCATTTTAAAGTAGAGAAAATAAACTTTTTTTTCTGATGGTAATACGAATATCTGGCTATCTTCCAATTTCAACTTAAGACTCGTTTTGACTGGTTGCGGGACAAATGTCTTCCGACTACAGGGTGAGTGAGTCGGATGTCGCTATGTTCACCTGCAAACGCATTGCTGTTTCTAAAAAGACTTGCTCTGTGTAATCTTGCAAACGTTAAAAATTTCATATAAACTATCAATTTTTTTTGTGTGAAAATGTATACTTAAAGCTTTTGCTGATTTAAAATATAGAGTAAAGGTAAAAAAAAAAGAACTTTAATGTGGTGTTTTCTGAAGAAAAAAGTCATTTCCGACTTTCAGCTTATTCGTCCTGGACGTGAGACAGTTATGAGTGAAATGCGTGATATTGGTAAAGTGGGACCTCGAGTATAAAAAAATATCGGGAGATGATTTCTTTTTCTCATTTGCCGAGGGACTGAAATTTCAGTTGTAACCACCATAACTATGAAAACAATTAATTCTTTTCAAAGTATGAATGGAGATGTCTGAGACATCCATGTGAGAGCATAAGTTGATGAGAAAAGTTCTATTGCTTTGAAGGTAGTCTTCCTTTGAGGGTAACATAAAACCTAAAAGAAAAAAAAATTTTTTAATCCCCATTTCCCGGGGATTCCTGATTACCACTAATATCAGGGTTCCCGATCCTGAGGTCTCACTTTATAAATTTTACGAAATTTTTTGTTTGTGATATGAACTGCAATTCTAAAATACATCTATGAACCATTTTTTTTTCTGTATTAAGTAAAAAAGATTTTTCCATGCTTGTTTCGGTTTGTGATGTATTTTTTAAAGCATTTTTTTGTTTGTTTTATTTCCTTCTTCCAATCTTAATCTCATCAACATAAAATTTTTATTGAACCGTCTTGCCGCTAGTGCAAATGGATACTTGTAGTTTTCACATTGATATTCCGACAGTAAATTTTTTTCTGAGCTTCCAAAGGTAAAATTATGATGACCAAAAAAAAAAAAACCAAATTGATTTTAAGTATTGCTTTTTTTTCTCAAATAAAAATATTCAACAACGGACCCATTTGTATTGGATTTGAGACAAATACTGAAATAGTTCTGTTCTGACACAATGCAGTTGAGCAAAGAAAATTTTGAGATAGAACACACTTCTCAAGAGATAAAAGCAACTTAATATGCTCAAAAAGCAGGAAAATTTTGACCCAATAAATGTTTTCTGCTTGGTACCCCATGTTATATATATAGACGAAAAACGATAAGTATTTCTACCTGAGCATCAGGGGTACTTCAGTCATCCCACCTTCTACATGTATATAATAAAGCAAAGTGGAGTGACAAAAGTATCCCCCGATGCGCTGTTAAAATTAAAACGTGAAAGAGCAGAAGTTCCTTTAGTAAAATCCGCTTAAGGTAAACCATGGGCTAAGATAAACTAGGTTTTAATTCCCTTTCCCCCTTTTTTTTTGTTATAAATATAATGATACATGTACTGCATATTCTAAACGTTGTATAAAATAAACTTTTTATTTGGGCGGGTTTATCTTAATAGGATCTCACTGTACAGACAACTAATTTGTGCGAGTAGAACTAGCAAGACAAGTATGTCGATGGCAGGCACATCAAACCTCTGATGTGGCTTCCTTATCTATATTAACATCAGAGGTTTGATGTGCCTGCCATCGATGTATTCCATTTCTCCAAGTTCTACTTATATGGACTCACGTGTACAGTGAACAAACCATACCTGCCTTCCTCACATGTCCATTGTGAAATAAAGACTGGTTGATAATGATATTGTAGAAAGTTATCCCTCTGGTTAAAATACACGTAGAATCCTGATAAAGTCAACACATCGGGACCGAAAAAAATGTGTTGACTTTAACCCTTACAAAGATATAAAGAAATACAGAATGGGACTGCGAAACAATGTTGACCTTAAGCAAGAGTTTCCCTTAAAGCTATTGACTTTAGTGGATTCCACTGCAATTAACCCTCAGAAGGCCAACTATGGGAAAATCGAATTAGGTTTTTGTCTGATAACAATACAATTGTTTAAAAGCTCTGTTCTCTGTATACTTTTAAATTTCTGTTATAAATAAAGTTTTGCTTTTCTACTGACAAAAAAATGGTTAAACTTTATCAAGAAGCATAAAAATGCACATTATTACACAAAATGAATAAAAAAAAATGAGAAAAAGTTGTGGAATTTCTAAAAAAAATTGTCCAAAATGGTTGGCTTTCTGAGAGTATTAACCAACATTTTTGGAACTTATCCACCTAGAAGGCTACTAATTCTAGCAACCTTGTATTAATAATAATTGTTTTCATGTGAAAAATTATCATTCGTTTGTTAAAATAATATTTATGTAACCTATAA
This sequence comes from Elysia marginata, assembly GCA_019649035.1. Taxonomy (NCBI): domain Eukaryota; kingdom Metazoa; phylum Mollusca; class Gastropoda; family Plakobranchidae; genus Elysia; species Elysia marginata. Next base: position 48,523 of record BMAT01008774.1, read on the forward strand.
GTTCTGAACTCTTATTCACTTAGCAATAACCTTGTAATAATGTAATTTAATGTAAAAATTGTCACAATGTAAAAGTTATCAGTTTGTTGAAATCAATAATATAAGATTATAACCCGATCATGTTCTGACTCTTTGTAAAGTTTATTATTCACCTAGTAACCTTGTAAATGAAATAATAAAAATAGTCACAAAAATTTTCACCTGTGAAACAGATGGTTTCGCTTTTTTGTTTTCATGACTTCTATAGTATTTACTATTTAATAATATTAGGTTAAAAGGATTGTGTGATTTTCAATACAATTTGACTAAGCAAATTAATAAAATTGTATTTTAAAAAAAGTATATTGATTTTATTTTTTTTTTCATTCTTGTTTGTTGTTATTTGACTGTTAGATTCACAACTGAATGAAGTCGAATATACTTCAATTTAATTTGAAAACAAAAATATTTTTGATTGTTCAAAATGGCCTTTTTGACTGTCAAAACCTAGAGCAAGATCAAGCAATACATTGCAGAAGGTCTCTATTGTCATTTTAATAAATATTCAAAAGTCTAATTAACAGGGATGCCCTCAAGGCAGAGAGAAGAATTCTGAACTTTTTTCGCCTGCTTTCAGGCCTTCATACATCAACTCAGACTGATAACATGACATAGTGTATATATATTTAAACCAAACTGAAGGAGCCAGAATAACCTGATTTCAGGTTTAAACCTGAAAAAGGACATTCTTGAATTAATATTTATAAGGCATATCTTATTCTTAGAATGTTATTTGTTCTCTGTATTTATTCAATCGCTGCCACATTAATGGTTGCCTGTGGTGCTATTTTAATCTTACCTATCAAGTTAGCAAGTCAAAGCAAAAGCTTTGCCACCATACTCTATAAGAAAACACGACGTCGACATAATATTAACTTAGCTACGTTCACTCTGTGGCAAAGTAATAGGTGCTAAGCTTGGCTTCTGTAGCTAGAGGGTTCAAATCATGACAGAGGTACAGTGAAATCTGCGAGAAGTCAACTCGCTTGAAGTCAACACTTTGCAACGGCCCCTTTTTTCCTTCTTTATTTAAGTAACATTATTTAGCATCAAATTGAAAGATAGACTCCAGATGGGTCTTCGGAGAGACAAAGAGAAATAGCGGAGGTGGGTGGGAGCTCTTTGTTTCCAATCATGATTCACTCGCCTGTCTGGGTCCACTGGCCTGGTAAGGGCTAGTGGGGGGCTAGTACAACTGGACAGAAGACAGTGACAGGTGCTGATTGGTGCAGTTCACCGATGGTTCTCCCACTCCTCCCCGTCTTGCCAAACCAGTGCGAACACAGTGTTCATGTGCACACACCTATGCATTCCATCCCTGTGTCTACATCTAGGCTAAGCTAGCCTTCATCATTAATCAGAGTACCAGTATGCTGCGCTCGAATTTATCTAGTTCTTACACTTTGTAATATGTTGCAACGCCCCCTCCCCCCATGAAATTGGATAAAGTCAACCTCGCTTAAAGTCAACACTTTTTTTGGTCCCGAGGTGTTGACTTTATCCCGATTCCAGTGTAGTCCGATTCATTTTAAGTTTTCTACAAGTGGATTTACTCATTTCATTTTGTCTTTGAACTCATAGCTCATTTCTCTTTCTTTTCCAAAGATCATGTCGAGACCTACAGAAAGTCTTTCCTTTACAGTTTTAGTCCCCATCCATTTTAATTCTCCAAAGCAAGCATGAAATTTTATGATAAACACCCACTACACAACGTTGCCATTTTAGTACCCAAACAGACGGGTCGGTTACCCATGGAAAAGTTTGTTTTTAGTTTTACCAAAAAAAAAAACAAGATTTACAAAAGGGTGAGCTGAGTTAGGTTGTTTGAATTTTAACGTCTCTTTTCAACTACAAGGTTATATCAGAGAGGCGCTTGGGACAATTGAAAGTGTGCTGCCACACAGATGTACGGAGCGCTGCATACACCACACCCAGTCACATTATCCTGACACCGCGCCGACCAGACTTAGCACTAAATCCATAATGCCAGACACCAGGCAGATCAGCTACTATACCAATTTTAAAATCCTTGGTTTGACTCGGCCGGGGAACAAACCTGTACCTCCCGATCTCTGAGCGAGTGTCTTTACCGCTAGGCCACAGAGCCGGTCTAGGGTGAGCTGACGCCTGAGAGAGGAAGTTGCTACAGAACTGAGAAGAGGCTTAGTAATTGTACATAAACCTGGTCCTTTGAGAGTGCATTGTAATTCAAATCCTCTTAATTCAAAAACTTTCTTCATTCTCTAGAGATTTGAACGATAAGGTTTCGACTAGTATCATGTCTGTGCTATTATATTTCTGCTACGCAAGCACAGATGTGCTTCTCTGAGAAGCATAACGGTTTCTGTAAACGTAAAGCTCAAAGAGCTAAGCTCAAAATTAGGCTCATACCTAGGCTAGTTTATTTCTTTTCAAAATACATTTTGATCTTATCAGCAAAGGTACAGTGGAATCCGGATAAAGTCAACACCTCCTGATCCAGAATATGTGTTGATCTTAAGGAAGAGTTGACTTTAAGCAAGAGTTGCCCTTAAAGGTGTAGACTTTAAGTGTATTCAACTGTAGTTTTAAACAAATGTACCACAGATTTTCCCCCTCAAAATTTAAAATCCTTTCCTTGTTCATATATTTTTTTTTGGGTTGATAAACCCAATATCTCATAGTTTTCTCTTCTTATATTCTAACAGTTACTTTAAAAGCATAATTTATTCATTGGGTTCAACACATCATGTTTCACCAAAATGAGGACCAACCAACAAGGATGTGGATTGAAAATCAGAGAGAAAGAGAGAGAGGGAGGGATGGAGAGAGAGAGACAGAGAGAGAGAGAGAGAAAGAGAGAGAGCGTGTAGTACACAAGATGTGAGGAGCGATGACACGTTTCACGAGCACAAGTTATAGTATGAGCAACTTTGCCACATGTACAACCAATAATGAAAATAAACACATGAATAGAGAGAATATTTTTTTCTATTATTATTCTTTAATCATTTCATATGGTTATGACATTTTTAACAATTTGAATGGAAACGTTACATAAAAATCTATGGAATTCTTTGTACAGATGACACAAAAAGGATAGGCAGCGTACATATAATTCAACAGATCCCTTAAAAAAACAAAGAAAACAAACAAAATTATACCTGACCATAAAAACTACAACTTTAAGATAATTGAGATTTTTTAGCCTCAGATTTAGAGCCTAATAATTTGAAAATAACGTAATTATGATACTACAATTTATTTTCAATTCATCTATAGAGGAACGAACTTATCTGAAACTAAAATGTACGACAGAATATAACAGGTAAAAGAGTATCAAAAAAAAGGGGAAAAAAAGCTTCAAAAACATCAGGTTTAACTTTCTGACCAATGACTTATCTAAAGGGAGAAGTAAGCAAAACTTTACTTGAAAATGTTCATATAAGAGCAAAACATGCGTAGTTCCAAAATATATCCAAATTTTTTTATTCTCAAAAGTCAGTAGCAAAATTGGGAAATATGCCAATTTTGACTAATTTGGTTTTGTTTAGGCATCTGCCCTTTGCTGTGCTAACAAATGCGTTTTTTTTTCTATTTAAAGCCAACATGCCATTCTCTGACATAAAAGACATTATTTATATGAAGGGCGTCTGAGCTAGACCAACAAACGCAACATCTGCCTTACACAAACTCAAAATATCCATAAAAAAAAAAACATGAGTAAAACCCCTCCCCCGAGATCATCATGGCCGTTCATTTCTTTGGTGGAGGTCTGAGGAAGAGAGGAGACAAAGACTCTTCATTAGCAAAAACAATTTAAAAAAATGCAAAATACAGCAACAGCTTATTAAAAAGAAAAACACATAAATACAATGGAGATGTCCACAAAATACCTTCATAAAATGTGATGACTTTACTCAGTAATACTAACTTGAAATACAGGGATGCAAGCACCTCATGAGAAAATAGCAGGGAATTTCTTTAATGGAAGCTTTTGAGCGCACACTATTCTGATTACTAAAGCAAGTCCTGCAGTGTGTAGCAGTACTTAGCAAACACGATTTTGCCACCAGATTTGTAGGAAACTCTCTTTTTACACAGCAATCACCATGCAACACCATCCTCGTCTGAAATTTCATGATATAACTAGAAAAAATCTCCACTGTTGTTTTTCTCTTCCATCCACCACCATCCCCATTTGTTCTTTGAAATATAAACATTTGAGAGAGACTAGATTGTCACTAACGTTAGTAAATGTTACTAGAATCGAGATCTAGATCTAGATTTCCTAGTGTAAGACTAAGTCAGTAAGTGGTTAGCTACACTGTTTCTCAATGTCTAATCTAGATCTATAGGCCTATAGAACAGATGTAATATAGATTCGAAGAGTAAGACTACTAAGAGTAAGCCTCTAGTCTGGTACTTGCTTGAAAATCAAACAGATCTACAAAGATCAACTGGTGCAGCTACTACAATACGAAATATCACTGAAAAAGATTGCTTTAGGCTCAAAAAGAGGAAGTGCTCAAGATTGCTCAGGGCTAGATCTAGAGCAAACCTAGATGTAATGTAGGAAAGGATTATAAAGGACTCTCGATGTTTTGAACAGTCATAGAAGCATGTTCGTATTATCGTAAGAGTGGACAGATCACCAAGTATAGAAAAGATAAAGAAGGAATATTATCGGTAGCATACTTTTACTTTCACTTTTACGCCCATTAGTCAAGCGTTACGAAATCGTGTGGACAGTTTCGAACTCACCACTATAAATAAATCGGGCGATGACATTATATATGAGATATATAGACGGGAATCGATTGACGGATAAACAAAAAGAAATCGGTATTGCCATAGAATAGGAAAAAGGTTAAACATTTGCTTCCGATTTTCCGGTCGTCGTTTCTCGGTTTCAAGTTCTTATTTTAAGAAGTTTATAATTTTTTCGACTTTTTTTTTGTGCTAATTGTCTGACAAAAGGAATACGAAAATCGGGAGAGACGAAAAAATCGGAATTCCGATCAAAATCGGAAAACTTGCATCCCTGTGAAATATTAAACAACCGAAACAAACTATGTCTCCCAACTTATCTCAATGAGCTATTTTTATTCTTTTTTTTTTTATACACTATATTAATCCTTTTTGGGAAATTTGTCTTCGTTACTCAGCGTAACTGCGTCGCCACAGAGCAGCGCCACTAATGCCCCAGCAGACCATTACATTTGAACCCTGTAGCTGAGTACCCATTTTACAGGTGGGTGGACTGGGGAAAATTAAGGTGAATTGCTTTCCCAAGGCAATCGCAACATTGCATGGTCGGGAATCGAACCCGCGACCTCCAGATCTCGAGTCCGACGCGCTAACCACTCCGCCACGCTGCCCCATAAGCTAGTTATGGCAGAGGGTACTCAGTCTTTTTATGCTCTTAGAGGAGTAGCCTATATATCATACGTAAACTCATAATCTGGAAAATTTTGATAAATCTAAAAAAAAAAAAAATGACCTCCACAAACTTCTTGGAAAATCTAAAAAGTTTGTTTAAGCCAAGGCTTGCAGAGATTTAGGTCTCTCTGAAGTAGCCCAAAACGAGCCAAATGAAAAAGTTCTATACCACTAATAAGAACTTTAATTTACTAAAAGTTGAGAGAATAGAACAGATACTGCGTAATGATGCAAGTTTTGGCAATGCTAACCCCCCCTTTTTGATGTATTGGGGTCTATCTTAAATAACTGACATTAAAGAGGAGTCAAAAAATTACATTCAGCTTTACTTCTGGTTTGTTAAAACGAGGTGGATTGACATGATTTGCTCTACTAAAGTTAACCTATAAGGATTAAAGACGAGGAAAAAAACTGGACTTGATTCAAGATTAGTGAACGCAAGGTTTTGTTGAGCCCAACGTTGCTTGATATGAGGTCTAAATTATGGACTTTATATATTCTCAATTTTACTATGCAAATCACGGCCATTTTCCTTCACACAGAAATTATCAGTCTTTCAGAATCAGCATCCTCTTCCTGTATTTTGACAGCCATTCCAGTACCAAAGCAACTCGGTTTGGTTTTGGTCACGCGACCAGTTGTCAGCACCTCACCTGTATCTGCCGACCACAACAGCGTGATCTCTCTCGTAGGGTTCCAGCGTAAGCTGCTCCATGGGTTTTATTTTCTCTTGCTTCATCTTCTCCACCTCCCCGGCAAACACGGCCGCTGGCTCGGCGGTCGAGTCCACACAGTTGGCCTGGTAAGATTAAGGATAATATTAAGATAGGATAGAGAGGTTTCAATTAACAGTAAAACATAGGGTTTATAATTCAAAAAGAAAAATACGCATAAACATAGGACAACCCTCCCTCTCTCTTCCATTAAGTAAATCACATCCCTGCACAAAGATGAGTTACATGCATTGAATATAATTTATATATAATGATTTCAACAACGATCATAGATAACAGAGCTGTGAGGCTACTTCAGTACTTGGGTGGATCAGGCACAAGTCACTTGCACTCAATGATAAAAAAAAAAGTTTGTAGAAAGTTTTCTTTGGATGATTTTAAAGGAAAAATGAGCTAGACCTGTAATGGTGAGTAAAAAGTATTTGTTTCGATTAGAAACACTGCAAAAACAAACCCAGGGTGATGACAAAATTGCTTTTGTAGTGCAATGTGTGGGCTGATGGCATGAATTATGTATGAACAAGCTTAGAGAATGTGCGGAGCTTGGTGTTACTAATATCAATATCAATAATAATAAGTGATGCTACTTAACGATTGTTAAAAGAACTGAAATTCTAAGCTTGACATAATCACTTACATTTCAGACCAGATATTTCAAACATCATGTCTCGCATTCTGTCCAAATGAGTCGTAAGTCGGAAGGCTTAGTTTGGAGATATAGGTATTTAAAGTTTAGTGGGTGTTTAGAAGTTAAAATTTTTTTATGTTAGATATTGACGCTTAAACCATTTCTAAACAGTTTTCACACTTAATTGATGTTCAAATTTTATTTTTTAGGTGTTTAATTTCAGTTGGTATGATTGATAAGGCCTCAATATCTTTATAGTCGTCTACGTTTTAAATGCTGTTTTCTTCCCTTTCTGAAACTCCACAAGCCCTAACCCTGCCGACTTCTAACGGCTCTAACTTCATACAGAAGCATGATAGAGGTTTTCTGTTTGTTGTGTTTGAAAGTAGAGAAAATAATCTTTTCTGTGATACCAATATCTGACTACCTTGAAATTCTGACTTAAGACTCATTTGGAGTGGTTGCAAGACATATTTCGATTTTTGACTTATCAATATATTTTGTAACAGAGAAATAAAACCAATTTTAGTAATACCAGAGATTCAGGCTTCTTACGCACAAAAAGCAGGAGAATTCTTAACACCTCTACTAAGTGCTCCGACAGGCACTGATAACCAGCAGGGACCCCTATACTATCTTTGATACATCAACTAAAAAAAGGTAGATACAACTCTGTATTACGACCTATACACTTATACAACCCAAAAGAAGTGTTTGATTTCATTTTAATCTTAAGTTTGGACAATTTTCTCTCATAGTTTAGCCCTAATATTTTAAAATTTTCCTGCTTTTTTGGCCAAAGAAAAATGCTAAAAAATTGAAAAAAAAAATTCACAGGTGTAAAACAAATAACCATTTGAGTTTACCAAGTAGTCAAGTTATCCATGTTTCAGTCACCTGGACTCGACTGCTAAACAAAAGGTAATAGAAACGCACAAATACACATAGATATACAAAATTGATCAGTAAAAAAAGAATAAATTAAACCCCACCTGAAATGGCATCACTTCATCATAAGGAAAACGTATTAAAAATTAAAATCCACTAAATCCCCAAAATACATTGAGACTCAAGCCACAGGATTCATTTATCCAGATAAGTACTACATAATGAGTTGTACGTAGTATATGATTAGCTGGTTAGAATACTTGACACAGCACACTCACACAAAGCTGTATCCTTGTATAGTGTAAGCCATACGAGCCTATGACGTCATTAGTTGTAATGCTATGACTCAACAAGTTAAGATTCCACATCATGAATAGTAGTCCAATCTCTAACGAGGAGGGAGCCTACAAGAAAAACAAGACAGCGGCGTCACTCGTTCTACATACCTTTATGGAGATGACAACATGGCCGCTGTTTTTCAGAAAACTGTGTGCGTTGACAGCGACAATTCTGGCCTGATCTGGTTGGGCCACATCGGCAAATATCACATCCACCATGCCTGTGTTTATAGGAAAAAAAAAACGGACGATAAGAGAGGTCATACTAAGTAACCCACAAGCTTGAAAAAAAGAAAGGGTTTCAAAATCTCTTTCTGATGGCTTTTTCTAAAATACTAGGCAACAGCAAAAGTCTGATCTAGATTTAGAGTAGCTAGATATGGGATAGACACATGACTTATGAACAATTAGATTATTTTTTTCACAAATACCTGACTCCGTTAATGAAGCACAAATGGCTCAGACTAATTTTGAGTCAAAGCCCTTTAAATAATAATAATTTGTGATATACTTAACCCTTTTCCCTGTTGATAAGCTAGAGTTATACTGTTTTCAACCTATTCAAGGCCATGGAATACAATTTCAGTAAGTGTTCATGGCAGATTATGTCAAAATCCCAACTTGCCTTACACATGTTTATATGCATCAAATGCACAACAAAAATAAGGGCGGAACATTGTCAAGACAATTTTCTTATGATGTCTTAACAACCTTTGTACTAATGACGCAAGTCTTGGGAGTATCTATAATACTTTAGTTTAATCATCAATAAATCCAATGCTTTCTGCTAGAACTATTAGAATTAAATGGGACATTTTCAAAATTAATAAAAAATGTTCACTGAGTAAAAAAATTTTGCACCAAAAGTTGTCTTTTACGCCAAACGACCTTTTGTCACAGCGACATATACCAACTCTTTTGGCTGTCTCTGATGTCTTAACAACCAGAAATAAAAAAACAGCAGAACATAAAAGTACACCCAGCTTTATAAATGTTATATCCTCTCTAGATACTCGGCCAACTTGTGGAATAGGCCTACAGGTTTGAAGATTTAAGGCAGGGCAATACAAAGAGTTGAAAATTGATATACAGTAATTCTTGTGAAGCACAGTGGGACAATTAAGGATAAAAAGACAAGAGCTACCTTCTTCACGAGAATCAAAATTAAACATGAAAGTAACTTTTTAAAATGACTTCATTTAGCCAATAAAGGTTCTGAGTTGCCGTGTCCTTCATTTCAACCTACACCTGACTCTCTAAACAACAATAAATTTGGTTGGTTGTTTGAAATTTAACGTCTCTTTTCAACTACAAGATTATATCAGAGATGGCGCTTGAGACAATTGAAAGCGTCCTGCCACACTGTGATGTACGGAGCGCCGCATACATCACACCCAGTCACATTATCATGACACAGGGCCGACCAGACTTAGCACTAAATCCGTAATGCCAGACAACAGGCGGATCAGCTACTAATACCAATTTTAAAGTATTTGGTTTGACTCGGCCCGGGATCGGACCCGTACCTCCCGATCTCTGAGCGAGTGTCTTTACCCCTAGGCCAAAGAGCCGGTACGTAAAAACATGAAATTCATGTAAGAGTTTAAAAATATAGTTTTATAGAACACTTTATACACAACACTTGGTGTACTAAAATGCTCTGAGAGTTTTACACAGGTTCCCTTCTACACTACACAGTCAAACCGCAGCAGAGAGTGGCAACCGAGAATTGAAAGACAAGACCTTTCTTCTTTACGAGAATCAAAATTAAACATGACGGTAACTTTTTAAAATTTCCAACATGCATAGGTACTGACACCAACATAATTATGTCTTGCATCTAGGACGATTGAGACAGAATTTGGAGAATGCCTTGGTCTATTTATTTTTCTCTATATTTTCAGCAAAGAAAAGTTTAATATCTGTCCACAAAATAGTAACAATTTTATAAAGTTTTTTTTTTTTTAGCCTGGCAGCTTGCAAAGTATCTCGCTCAAAGCAGCAGAGCCTTTGAAAGTGAAAATTGTGTCATCCCGACTCATTCACCCTGGACGCAAGACACATAAAACAGGAACTCGATGCAGCAAAGCACCCGACCCTTCAGATCTACACTCACCAACAAGCATCCTGTATTTGTGGGGGTGACGAGCGTCTTCAATGATGGGGATGATGTTCGTTCTTTTCTTGGCAACGTTTAACAAGTCGCGGCCACTTCTGTGTGAGAATTCTACAGCGTAGACAAGCCCTTCCTGAATAAACGGAATAAAAAACGCATTAACTTGTCAGTAAGATTAAGTCTTTAACAATATTGTATAGTGTTGACCAGTCTTGCAAAATGTGTTCAGCTTAAAGCATATGTACAGTAAAACCTGGTGACGACCAGAACAAACTTTTCTTGACCTTAAAATACTTGTTACCCATTGACACTCCCAGATTGAGGCTGATACGGAGAATTTTAAAATAGCTGTACCCGGTAAAATATACCGGTGTTACTATGTGTAGAAAGATGGGTGGTGAAACTTTGATCTAAGAACAGGTACAGTTCAACAGCTACAGTGTGTTGTACTATGCATAAAGGTTAGGAGGTACTGCCAACTTGAGCTTATCTAATAAGAATTTCAAAATCCATGTTTTACAATCTCACATCCAAAAACATCTATATACTATGAGACACAAAAGCACAGGAAAATTACATTATTAAAAAAATTTATCAGGAACAAAAAAACAATACAAAACAAAAATTACAGAAAAATGGCTACCCTGTCAATTTGTCATTGGCAGTGATCGCTTACCGGCCCAACAATGTCCGAGACATGACTGACGGTGGTACCAGACGCAGCTCCCAGGTAGAGCACCTTGGCCCCTGGCTTGATGTGAATGTTTCCGACACCGCCGACAATCGCTGCCGCCAGCTTAGACCTGAACGGGTTCC